>JANAVB010013361.1:0-90561 GCA_029216955.1 Iris pallida
CAGGTTGACCAAATCGCCTACTTTATTCCATTTAAAGTGGGGTTGTCTACGGAGAAGCTGGCAGAGCTCTATGTGAAGCAGATAGTCCGGTTGCACGGGGTTCCGGTGAGTATCGTGTGACCGTGACAGCAGGTTCACATCTTATTTTTGGAGGAGCCTACAGGCCAGTTTGGGCACAGCGCTCAAATTCAGCACTGCTTATCATCCACAGACGGATGGACAGTCGGAGCGGACCATTCAGACGCTCGAGGATATGCTGCGGACATGCATGCTAGATTTTGGCGGCTCATAGGAGGACCACCTTCATCTCGTGGAGTTCTCTATAACAACAGCTACCAAGCTAGTATCGAGATGTCCGCTTTTGAGGCGTTGCATGGTCGGAGATGTCGTACCCCGCTGTCTTGGGACGATGTGGGAGAGCGTGCACTATTGGACCGGAGATGGTAGTGGATGCTACGGAGAAGGTCAAGTTGATTAGAGAGCGGCTTCGCGTGGCACAGGACAGGCAGAAGCACTGGGCCGACAGTCACCGCAGGCCGTTAGAGTTTGAGGTATAAAACTCTTAGGATTATTTGTGTGATTAGTCATGAGTTTCGTATTAACATCTTGTGCAACTAGGTCGGTGACTTGGTGTTTTTAAAGATTTCTCTGACACGTGGCACTATCCGTTTCGGTAAAGGCGGCAAACTCAGCCTACTTTCATTGGGCCGTTTGAGATTCTCGAGAAAATCGGTACAGTAGCTTACCGATTAGCTTTGCCGCCTGCATTGGAAGGAGTGCACAACGTGTTCCACGTATCCCAGCTACGACGATACGTGGCGGACCCCAGTCATGTCTTGGACCATTCAGAGATCGAAGTGGGACCGAGTCTCAGTTACCAGGAGCAGCCCGCGGAGATCTTGGACCGCAGAGAGAAGGTACTAAGGAATCAAGTGATCCCCTTGGTTCGTATCGCGTGGAGACATCACTCCCCAAGCGAGTCCACATGGGAGAGAGAAGACGAGATGCGCGAGCGCTACCCCTACCTCTTTGAGGACTGAGGTACAGTTCTACTTTACTTTTTCGCTGAATTTCGAGGACAAAATTAATTTAAGGGGGATAGACTTGTGAGCCCCATCTGAATTTTTTTCCTTTTCTTATGATCATTTAATTATTTAGATTATTTAACATTAATAATTGTCAAACTCATTGTTCACATTAACCCATTTACACCTAAGTATACAAATAATATTCTGTAGAAGACCTCTCTTTGCAAAATCATAACCTCCAGGGACCTAATGGCAAAAGGTTAAGATTTAAACTTGCAACTGGATTGCTCGAGAGGTTGGATTTGAATTAGAATTCAAATCAAAGGCAGAGTGGTTCAAACAGCAGGTGATAAGCTCAAATCCAAAACCAAACTTGAAATATCTCAAATCCTACTCTTGATCACATCCCCTTCGTGTATATATATATATATATACGAGCAATGATCCTACTGGGTTCCCTTACCAACCCTAGCAAACCATCAAATCCAGGCAATAAGGATTGACAGAGAGTAAGAGTTTTGGTGATTTCAACAGGTACTTCTTCCACCCCCCTCGATTATATATTTGAATTATGAACCTACATTATTCATGAGGGATAGGTGTTTGGGGAAATCCCTCAATAGATGTGCCAGGACAAATCTGACACAGGCTACAGAAGGGGGGGGGGATAATGTGGCTCGATGGGAATAACACCCTTCCCTGTTTGGCTATCTATGCACCTACCCATCATGTCAGTACCTTCCTCATTAAATTATGATATATATTGTACACTTGGGCTGACATAACCACAGGAAACCTATGACCTGGGATTGCGATGGAAGTTGGAAAGCAAACCATTGGTATACATCCTGGAATCCAGGAAGTAGTTTTCCACACAAATTCCTAGACTATCCCACAGTTAATACCTTAGGCTAATACTCAGGATCCAGGGAAGCAATAGCCCCTACAGACCAGGGTACTGCCAGGATATAGACCCCTTGGTTGTCCCTTAAATCAAGGAAGGACAATCCAAGTGTATACCTGCTACTGTTGAGTCAACACACAGCCTAGGTATCCAAGAAATCCTGACCCCTAGACTCTCTGGTACAAGGGGATTTAATGTAGGGCCTGTACTCTCTGTGAACTGAACATTCCAGGAGGGGTGAATCATAGAGTAGGTGTACACTGGTTCAGGGCCTACCAGTCTTGAATGACTAGTCATCCTAAATCAACCTGTAGGGATATCATGCAAGAAACCAGTATACTCATGCTTCTGACCTGTACACCTGAGAAGTCTAGTGAACCAGACCTTAGGACCACACCAATACCCTTCACCTTACTGCCAGGGTCCTGTTGGGTACATTGGTACCTAAATTGGTACCTTGAAATGCCTTAAGCCACACACCAAGGCCTAGGAAACTGGTTTACCTACAACGCAGGATTTTCTGAGTTTCGACTGTGTTACACTGGCAAGAAGGAACCTGGTATCAGGAAAACCTGATAACCAGTTAACCAGGGAATAGGTGTATCCTAACAACTATTAGACAAAGCCCAGGTTGTGGGTTCCAGTAGGTGTACCAGGGTATGGGGATTACAGGGAAAATAGCATGTTAATACACCAAGTGTATTCGAAATCCTATATCAGTTTGGGGGTGGATTGTGTTACCAGTTGGCAGCTAAATCTGGGTATAAATCTAGGCAACAGCATTAGAAACCTAAGGGTCTTGTCAACATAAATGTAGGGACATCAGTAGGTCCCCTAGTACTAGCTAGAGTCCTTGACATCAAGAGACCACCCAAAACTCCCAAACTTGTGTACTTGGAAAACTCCAATAGGGCAGGCAGTATTGTAGGACTTAAACCAAGCACAGGACACTGTTCCTACTCTGGAAAGGTTATGTGTGGATACAAGCAAATCAAGTCACACCCCAAAATCCTGATGCTATGATTGGTGCCTCCAGTAACCTTGAAACCAGTATCTACAACTTCAATGAACTGGTGTTTCACAACCATTTCCCACAGGAATAGCCTGGTACCTTCAATGTTGATATGGCCAGGTGTTCCACACTTGCACCATTGTGACTGTCCCTGATCCTGGTGGATGATTTGGTGCAATAGAACAATGGTTAGAGTAGGGGCCTTAGAACCAGAGACATGGGGACTAGCATAAGCTAGCTAACCCTGTGAGTACCAACCAGGAAGTCCCAGTACTTAAAACACATAGTTAAATTCATGGGTTACTAGGAAGTGTCCTGAGTCTTAGAAAACCCATAGGTGAAGCATTGTCCAACCAATCAAAAACCTGGAAACAGGTTGACACTAGTATGTCTACCCAGGTTTTGGAGGACCAACAGGATGAATACCCAGTATACCAAGGGTAAGGGTTAGCCAATAAGCTATGTTAACAGGATGATATACCAATGTATCAACTAGTTGAACAAGAGAGTTCCATGGAAGGGGTAAAACTGTGAATAACATGACTAAATATCCCTAGTAGACAACACACTAGGAGTAAGAGACTGACCCTTCCAAAGTTGGGGGTAGAGTACAAACAAGACCCTAGAAATCCAAGGAATAATTAGATAGGAGCACTGTTGTTTTATTTTCAAATTATTGACATTGTGAATTTATAACATAGGTTACTTGGACCTCGATTCGGAGTCTGAACCGTGTCATCAGCTCAGGAAGCCAGGCGAGTACAGTTTGTTGTCTGTTTTTAATATTGAATTTTACTATATCTCAATAATTGGTCATTAACTATGTGGATTTTATTTTATTATAAAATACTGAGTCGGGAACAAGGAATACCAAAGATATGTGATCCGACCGTATACATCGTTTACTTTATGCAGTAGACCTCGTAGACATTGTTTCTTTTTGTGCAGTAGACCTCGTAGACATTGTTTATTTTATGCAGTAGACCTCGTAGACATTGTTTACTTTCATGCAGTAGACCTCGTAGACATCGTTTACTTTCATGCAGTAGACCTCGTAAACATTGTTAAATTTCTGCAATTAGACCTCGTAGACAGTGCTTATTTTCATGCAAGTAGATCTCATAGACCTCGTGGTGTAGTGTCCCAGACTGATCACATATCAAAGGTATTTCTAATAGTTAGGAAGGTATTATTTACTTTATTTTACTGTCAAGTTACTGTCTTTAATTTCATCTTTACTATTATTTTCAAAACTCATGATTGATGTCTAACCTTTGTTTATAGTCATTTTCATATATTTGGAACTGCATTCGATGAATTGTACTCGTTCCATCCTGACTTGGTAACCAAACAAATTTTAGGTGATTGTGAGGAGGTTGAGTGCCCTGACCAGTACGGACCATACATGGGGGATTTAGTTAAGACAGATTTTGCTTATCAGAAGGAGTACGCAGCGTCTGATCCTGCTGCGTTTGCTTAGTTTCATTATTAGTTATAGCTGAGATTTGTATTAGATTTTGAGTTGGCGTTGAGACTTGTAGTAGAGATATTATTTTATTTAATTATCATACTTTCCCTTTGAGATGGATATTTATTCACTTTCTAGTTATTGAGCTATGACTTTGAGTTGTGGTTGTCCTATGTGAGAAGTATATTATTGCGTGGTTGTTCATCATATTGTTACAGCGTTCTACCGCCGACTCTGCGGCGTAGGCTGGGCGTGCACACGGTTCATGCCCAAATATTGGGTGCGGGTCGTGACAACTGTTTATTTAAATTGCTCAATATCATTCATATTTTTTACTTATTTCTAACAAATATAAATTGTTCTTGCAAATTATTATATCTTAGTTGCATTTGGCCTAGAGTTAAGGGACCACCTTTGTTTGTGCCGCATTCATTGGCCCGACACTTGTGTGCCACGATGTCACATGTCTCATATAGATTCAAACTTGCGTACCGACTGTACATCGGTGCATACAGGACGAGCGTTAGGATATAACTGCTAATATAATTGCCTAGAGACTTAGCGGTTATTAGAAATATCGTGGTCTGGATTCAGCACGAGTAGTGCATGGGGAGGGAGAAGACAGTTATTAGGCGCAGGAGATTTCACACATTTACTTTTCTCTAGTTGCCATTTGTGACTCAGCCGAGAGCTAGTGTGTCGTGTATTTATTTACTTTTCTCTAGATGCCATTAGTGCCTCGGTTGAAACACAAATATGCCGTACATTTACTTTCCTCTAGCTGCCGTTAGTGACTCACCCGAAAGACTAGTGTGCCATGCATTTATTTATTTTCCTCTAGATGCCACTAGTACCTCGGTTGAAATGCTAATGCGCCGTGTTTCTAGTTTCGGAAGCCCTTGTGTGGAACGTTGTCTTCAAAATACATTTTCACAAAGAATGGTTAATGACCTTTATTTGTGTAGTCACTTATACTTTTCTGTTGAGCTTTATTTATTCAGTTATTGGCATGATATTATGCGTCTTGTTACGTCCCTCTGAGGACCTGGTTATCTCGCCAGGCGTGTGCTCTTGTCTTTTGCAGGTGTTTAGCTGTGGCCATGATCGTCACTATTTCTTCGAGGATGATTGCACTTAGATCGTCTTTGCTTCGTTCGCCAAAATCTTTCTTTTATTATGTATTTTTTTCCATAGTTGGTAGTAGATTTGTCTTCGCCCAACTACATGTACTAGTGACAATTCATAGTTGATTATATGACATCTTTTATTCTTTTATTTTGTGGATGAGATTAGTTAGCCTTGGTTTTACTATATTTACAGCTTATGTATCCATACGAGGCCCATGTACTTCGTATGAATACAGCTGGCATGTTTATGTTCCTAGTCCTACGTATTTTGGGACTGGGACGTTACATATTTTTGTGGTGGCCCATGTAGGTCAAGATAAATTATTTGGTTACTTTACCGTACCAAGCAAGCCTGCAAATAGGATTAGAAGTCTAGGATCTCATCCACATACTTGACCTCCTTCCTCGATTCTATATTCGAACTATCTTTTGACTCATCGACTGCATTTTGCTTGATTCCTTCTATCATTATTCTTATCTTCCCTTTGTGCTTGCTAGATATTGACCCTACTAGTTAGATGTCCCAAAAATCCTTAGCTTAATTCTTTAAGTTGGATAGAACACCCCACGACCTGACACACCCTTGACCATTAAGAGAATACAAATAGTATTACCTAGACCATAGAGACTAGAGGAATTTAACCCATTTGGTCAATGAAGCCTTGGTCAATAAGACCGTAGACTGATGGTATAGGAATAAACAAGACTTAGATCCTTATGACTCTTAGACTATTCATATTAGTTCTTATTTTATCTACCTTCATGCCTATGTTTTACTATCTAGACTAATGATGCTAATATAGGCTAGTATTTGCAAGCTAATTCTTTATCGAGCTTGATCAAGGTATATGATATTGAGCGGGCCGCTCACTAACATATTGTCTAATCAGAACCGGTGCATGATGGTCTGATCAACCGAGTGCACTTTGGTTTACCTTTTTCATATATTAATCTACGTGGATGGGATGTAGTTGAACTTTCCCCTTAGAATTCTATCCACGACTGTCTTGACGATTCTTTTAAAATTTATACGGCCGCCTTTGAACCACGTATTCGTAATCGATAATATCGTCCTTGCACTTCTTATTGCTTTTGCCTTGAACCATTTAAGAAGGACAAAGGCGTGTGCTAGAACTTCCTCTAGCTTTCCTATCAATTATGACCATCACCACTCAAATGTTGCTATGTCTTCATCCTAAACTCCTCGTCCTCCTTCTCGGCCCTATATTTTCTACCATGACCCTCAATTCGCTTATTGCAGGAGTAAGCCAAATTCGCTCTCTTAAATCGTGCCCTCAACCTACTCTCAAAACATATATTTTTGGTCTCCCATTTATCCTCTTGATACCATATTACTCCTTGTATTTTATCATGACTAACTTTAACCCTTAACTTTTTAATTATTTCTTAAAACTCATGACCCTCATTCACTACCCACGACCATACCCGTATTATTTCTCTATGATCTAGATCGCAACTTCTTACGACATGATTTTGTTGAGCCTTATAATGGATTGTTCCCCACCGATACCCCCTTGTGTTTTCTCACCCCCCACTAATTCTTAATTTCGAGAACAAAATTCTTTTAAGTCGGGTAGGATGTAAAACCCCTAAATTTCTACTATTTTTTTATATATTAAATTGGTATTGATTTAAAATTTTGTACTATACGTCGCGTAATCGTATTGTATGTCGCACGCGAAATTACATTTTTCGTAATCGCTCGCCGAGTGCAAATATGTGCGAGGTACATATTTTAAAAATGCTTTATTTATGGATTTTAGAAAACATACAGTTCATTTCAATATTAGTATAGTAAATATTTTATTTTGTTGGAAATAGAAATTTACTTCGCACTAGTGACAATTTTTGTTTAATTATACCGATTCAAAAATAATATATACATAAATATTTTTACTAGTTGAAGGCGAAGTACACGAAATTTGATTCGTGTAGACGATTTAAATTCTCAAAGTTTATTTATATAGATATTTTGAAATTATATTTATCTTAATAAAAGAAAAGGATAGGTTGTAATTATTTCCTATTTAAATAATTATTATAATTTTTGGAAATTTATTTATTATTTAAATTTATAGAAAGATATTTCGAGTTTCATGATGGTAATTTAAATTGTGATAGGGCTTTATTGCTTTAATTTAAATAGTTACTTTAAAACATATGATATATCTATATTTAAGTTAGATTGAACTTAATTAGATTTTAAATTAAATTTAGATTGCGAGTTGATGGAATTTTATCGTGATATTATCTAATGGAGATTTAAATAAATCATAGTCCTTATCTATCTAAGCTACCTCCACCCTATATAAAGGGAGGCTTCCATTTGTTTATCACACAAATTCCTCAAACACCATAGCCAATCAAGTGCATCGTGTCTGTGACCATCCGTTTTTTCCTTCCACTATTTTTCTTTTGTACATCTACAAATTCTTCCTCGTGTCGACATACTGGACACGGCCTCGACCCATAGCATGTGTCTCGCAGGACACATTTTCCTCACACGCCGACCATCCCGACACGACACCTAAAAACTCTAAGTTATGCCCCATTTTCTGTCTCGCAGTCTCGGCCGCACCCGTCGGACCCCGACCCTGCTCGCCTCCGTTGCCAGCGACACCGCCAAAGTCACCTCTATCCCCTTCATCACCACCGCAGACCCTATCACCTAGCCACCAAAGAGCTGCTCCCCTCCCTCGCCTACTCCACCATCATAGGACCTAACCACCAAACACGCCACCACCACTGTCGCCCCAAAACCCGGCCAGCCACTCCGGCCAAATGCGGTCACCGCCAGCCCCAGCTTCCCCAAAAACCTACAGCCACCACCGACAACTCCACGACCACCACCACTCCCCGTCTATCACCGTAACCACCACCGTCACCATACCGACCCCCGCCATCACCACCACCGACGGCCACATCCGCCACCACCATCCCCAAAAGAAACCACAATGGAAACACTAAAACCCGTACCCCCATACCTGTCGCGTGCCGAGCTGGCCGCAGCGCCGGCAAACGGTGCATCCACCGTCGCCCTAGACTCCCGATCGCCGCACGCCGCGGAGCGGTGAAGCCCCGCCGGACCGTCGAACCGCCTCTCGTTCCTTCTTCCGTTCCTCTTCCTCACCCACTTCTCTCGTCCCCGCTCGGAGACCACCCCGGTGGCGTCCACTGAGGCGAGCCACCCCTCTCGTCGATCCGACCCACGCCGCCGCGCGACCCCACCGTTGCCGACCTTCCCTCTTCCGATCTCAACTTCCGCCATCCCTGTGACCGGCGAGCTCCGCCGCGCCTGGAATCCTCCGCCATCGCTCTGCAGCGTCGAGCGAGCCGCCCGCAGCATCGAGCGAGTGTCGCCCGCAACGTCTCCTCTGCCCTCTCCCAACCGTTCCTCTCTCTCTCACTGCTCCCTCTCTTTCGCTCCTCCTCCACTCTGCTTGTCTCTCCCAGCTTTTCTCTCCCTCTCTTTTTCATTCTCTCTCTCACTCTCTTATTCTTTCCATATTCTTTTTCTTACAAAGAAGAGGCAGCTGTCAGCAACATCGAGTGCTGCGCTTCTTGATATTTTTTTATTAGTTTTGTTGCTATTTGTTTTTGTGTGTTATTTTTCTTTTGTTAAATTTTCATATAAATTAATACTATTAATAATATTATTATTCTTATTAACTGTTTATATAAGTACTCTTACTAGACTAAATTGTAACATAAAATTTATATTTAGACTTGACTCTACTTTCAAATTGGATTTAGAAACCCTAGATATGATATTATATTTAACCAATTTTTATATATAGTTTTGATAAAAAAAATATTTGACAAAATTAGAAGTTTTAGCCTAAATTGATTTTCTATATTTATCAAGTAATTAGGCTAAAATATTTTGGCCCATAAAAATGCAGTTTCCAAACTATAAAATAAATTCCTAGTATTAATTCAAGTATCTGTATAATTTTAACAAATATAGTTTTACCAAAATTTTTACTTTTACAAACTTAGTTTTTAGCCTAAAAACTATTTTGACAAATAAAATATAGTTTTCAAATTGTGATATATATATATATATATATATATATATATATATATATATATATATATATATATATATATATATATATATATATATAAATTATTTTCAAATAGTTACTAAAATTATTTTAACTAATACAAATATATTTTCAAGTAGTATCAATATTTTTCTAAAATAGGATAAGTACTGTCTCCGTGACTTCCATCGATTATCAATTTTTGACTATGGATAATCGTATTTCCTATTATCTTTTCGAGACTTTCTTATGTCAACCCTAACTAATTGGATTGTTCTGGACCCAATGGAACAACCCATGCCATCATTGGAGGCTGTTTGCGTAGTATAACACCGAAGTTGCAGTTCGTGCCACCTTGATCACCGCAGCACACCAGTCGTCCTACCAGGCAAGACACCTTGCCTTACCGTTTATTTAAATTGCTCAATATCATGCATGTTTTTACTTATTTCTAGCAAATATAAATTGTTTTTGCAAATTATTATATTTTAGTTGCATTTGGCCTAGAGTTAAGGGACCACCTTTGTTTGTGCCGCATTCATTGGCCCGACACTTGTGTGCCACGATGTCACATGTCTCATATAGATTCGAACTTGCGTACCGACTGTACATCGGTGCGGACAGGACGAGCGTTAGGATATAACTGCTAATATAATTGCCTAGAGACTTAGCGGTTATTAGAAATATCATGGTGTGGATTCAGCACGAGTAGTGCATGGGGAGGGGAAGACAGTTATTAGGCGCAGGAGCTTTCACACATTTACTTTCCTCTAGCTGCCATTTATGACTCAGCCGAGAGCTAGTGTGCCGTGCATTTATTTACTTTTCTCTAGATGCCACTAGTGCCTCAGGTTGAAACACAAATGTGCCGTGCATTTACTTTCCTCTAGCTGCCGTTAGTGACTCACCCGAGAGACTAGTGTGCTGTGCATTTATTTATTTTTCTCTAGATGCCACTAGTACCTCGGTTGAAATGCTAACGCGTCGTGTTTCTAGTCTCGGAAGCCCTTGTGTGGAACGTTGTCTTCAAAATGCATTTTCGCATAGAATGGTTAATGACCTTTATTTGTGTAGTCACATATACTTTTCTGTTGAGCTTTATTTATTCATTTATTGGCATGATATTATGTGTCTTGTTACGTCCCTCTGAGGACCTGGTTATCTCGCCAGGCGTGTGCTCTTGTCTTTTGCCGGTGTTCTAGATGTGGCCATGATCGTCACTATTTCTTCGAGGATGATTGCACTTAGATCATCTTCCCTTCGTTCGCCAAAATCTTTCTTTTATTATGTATTTCTTTTCATAGTTGGCAGTGGATTTGTCTCCGCCCAACTACATGTACCAATGATAATTCATAGTTGAATATATAACATCTTTTATTCTTTTATTTTGTGGATGAGATTAGTTAGCCTTGGTTTTATTGCATTTACAGCTTATGTATCCATACGGGGCCCATGTACTTCGTATGAATACAGCTGGCATGTCTACGTTCATAGTCCTACGTATTTTAGGACTGGGGCATTACAATCACAGAACTTAGCATTATATCCAATACTCTAATATACTGTACTGTTAACTTCACACTAAATCCCAGATTGAGTTAGATAAAAGATCCCTCCAAAACAATTGAACGAAACAAAAAAACAGATCTTAGAAATTTAAAGAAAGAGCTCACCAATCTCACGTGTTTAGGCCAACTAACATAATTACCAGCCATTACATATTGAAATCTTGATATCTAAAATCTAAAATTACTGAAGATTAGAAATTACCTTAACTGAATCCTCTTCAGAGATACGTATCCAATGGAGAGTGTCCTGCTGACTCAGTATCCCAGTGTCCCTTGTTCGATTTCCCACCAAATTCTCTAGACACTCTATCATACAATTGATCTAAAATCCCCACACCATGACACATCCATCAACCAACGCGAATTATATCGAAAAGATTTGAGGAAAGAATAGTTCAACTAAATTAGGCTAGAACTTGATCTTACCAGAGTTCGATTGATTAACCAAGCACACAACGATCCAAAACCCGATCTGATCTACTTCAAATCATCAATTCGACCTAAAATAAAACAAATCTAAGATCGAGGAAAAATTAAATGACGAGACGAAGTATAATCAAAATATTTGATACTTACATCCTCGATATTCCTCAGATATAGAGGTTGAAGAAAACGAATGTTCAATCGATCACTTCGAGAAGAAACCCAAACTAAGAATCAACAATTTAGAAATTGATCGAAACATATAGATTCGAGAACCGATTGAAATGCAACTTCTCACCAATTAAACAGTCGAACTTCCTAGGCTGATCCTCGCAAGTGAACTTGTCCTCGCTGTCATCAGGATCTTCACAAACAACTTACCATATTCCTTTTCTTCTTTTTCTTCTTCACTCAACCGCCATAGCCAGGGAGCTCCGCTCTGCTACTGAGTTGCAGGAATTGGTGGAGAAGGAATTGAAAGAAGCACAATTAAAAGAAAGGGGTCGGCTGCTTAAATAGGCGGTTAAGGAAAGGATTTGGAAAAATGGCGCGTTCTCGAAATCGTCAGGGGGTTGTTACTCTGCACATGGTTGATGTGTAGGTGGTGTTCAATGACAGTGAGAGAATTTAAAATTTTGAAATTAAGAATAGAGGAATGATATGGCTGTTATGACCAAATATTTATTTGTTAAAGATTGGGCTCAAACTCCCACAATTGAAAAAAGCCCATTGTTATAGGAAAACCCATTGGTAATAGAAAGCCCAAGCTTGCTAATGAGAAAATTCCTATAATCAGGACTTCAAGGCCTTAAGAAAATTCCTGAAGTTGAAAAAAACATAGAAATTTATATTTTAAAAAAAATGGGGTGACAGTTATTATTAAGCTAAAATCAAGACTAGAAGTACAAAAGGGTTCCGATCAAGAAAATGTAATTTTCATATCTACGACCTACATTTTTTAGTCGTTTCCTAAATTTAAGTAAAGAAATACATTGATGAAATTTATGAGCCAATTATCTTGCTTTACATATAATGGTTCTGTATGTTGTTGTATTAAAATGATATTCTAATTTGCAAGTTAGTTTTGCATGTTTGGACCTTAGTTGATCATATTATCACGATATTAGGATTCCTACTCAGACAAAAAATTACAATATTGTTACGTCACAATACTTAGATTATGTTAGGCAAGCATTAGTTTGTATATAATCTATGACATTATAATTTTCTTTGACACGTTCAAATAATTTAGTCAAAAGAAAATAGTTTAGTGATATTGCAAAATCCATGTAATGTAAGTTTTAAAAGTAGAGATTAGATTGAGTACAAGCTTAAAGGGTCCTTCTGACAACTGGGTGTAAATAGTCCTAAATGATACGGTATTTAAATGTCTTCGGACCACTGTTAGTTGGGAACCGGTCTCTACAGCTAATCCAAGTTGATCAAAATTTGATAGACTAAAGATTCATTAAGGTCGATTAGCAAATTCATTCAAATTATTGATCTAGAACTCTAAAATGTCACATTGATAACCACACGTATGCCAAATGAATCTGATAACACAGAGTATAATTTTGGAGTAACTCAAACATCTGACTTATTTAAACAAAAACTCCTAAATAAATTGACTACAATTGGTTTCATAAAATTTTTAGTGTTTTTCTGAGTCATTATATGACATAATCTTCGGATATGAAAACCCTAAAGATCACTAAGATCCAGTGTAAGGTTTCACATGTCGAACAACTTAGATACTCATAAGTTGATCGATCCATATGACAAACTATCATCGGTAGGAGTATTAAAAAAATTAAAATGCTATATTTAAACATAGCTTGTACTGAAGCTAAATGGCTCAGATATCTTACTATGTATATACAAATTTATATATCTGTCACTTTTATAAATTTTGATAATCATTCTGCTAAAATACTAATAAAGGACAATTCTATGAATTCTAAGATGAATAGGTACCTATAGTTGCGCTTCAAGTAAATAAAGAGCCTAAAAGGCAAAATTGTAGTTCTTGACTATAAAAGTCACAAAAGAAAGATGTAGATCTCTTGAAGAAGAGTCTATCTAGGACATTAATCCTTATCATCGAGGGGATGTTGTTAAGACCATAATTAAGTCAACAATAATGGCAACCCAACCGTGTCAAACTGGAGATCCTAAGAAGCCAGTTCAACAGGTAGAAACAAGCTGGACTTAGGTAATGTTTGCCACTAAAAAAGTGTTTGAATGAACTTTTATATAATAACAAACAGAACATAGTACAACGTAGGATCTCGATTGAATCCTTAGAGTAGACTTTTATTTTTTTGGGAACTGTGGCAATGGAGAGTTGATTCTTTACTCCGTTGACGATCGGATGACGATCTCAGGTTCTCTGAACGTCTGGATGGACTCCGGAGAGCATATGTTAAAGATCTTGTAGAGCTTGGTGAAGTAGATCTGTATAGATGAAGCTGAAGAGGTTGATTGATCAAAGAATGATCCTTCTATTTATAGGGGATGGAATGATCCGTTCATGCGTACATGACAATTTTGTAAGTAGTAAAGCTACGCGCATGGATCTGTTGGACGCATGGACACTGTCCCAGGAAGCTTGAACTGAATCTATTTGAAACTACACTGTAGTACTGCGGAGGAGCTGACACGTGACAGTTATTGAGATTCGTTTGTTGCTGAGATCTTGGGTGGTTAGCACCCGTTTATGAGCAAAACTCAGTCAATAACACGTGGTACGTGTATATTGCTCAAAGATCTTTTATTTTGTTGTAGAATGATTTGCTTGGATATGTGACTTTAGCATATGACTTTTGGGGTCAATAGCAAGTCTGGGCGCATAACGGTGGAGGCGCATGCGAAGTTCGGGCACATGGCCGTAGAGGCGCATGCGAGTCTTTTGCCAGCCATATGGCAGAGTATAGCCTACAAAAACAAGTAATGATGATGCTGACGGGCGTCTCTTCGATTTTTGTGAAAGTGGCTGTCATTAATGCCTTCGAGTTACGTGCTGCAGGCTTCTGATTTAACGTTAAATGCTCGATGGGCGACGAGCTTTGTGTAGGCATATTGTTTAGATGGTGCATACTCCATGAAGCGCATAAGGTACATGGTGCATCCATTGAGGAGCGCATCAGCCTTGAGGCGCATCACTTTCGATCAACTAAGTTGAGCGTTTCGAGGCTCAAAATAAATAATATTTGACTTGGCTGAAATCAATGTGGTAGATTCATTGATATTAATGCTAAGTCATTGCATTAACTCCAGGGAGAGCTTCCACTTAGCGCATGGGTTTAGGTTGTCCTGGCATATATATAAATAGTAGAGAAGTTTGCTCTTTATTTTGTACAACTTTTTTGAGAATGGACTCGACCGATCCTCCTCCTTGGCAAGATGTTACACTACGAGTTGTGGATCTCCTCGTTCAAAGAAGCTTTTATTTAGATGACGGACTCCCTTAGAAGACTGCGATACACTGAGTAATCTGTGAAAATAATAGTTCGTGCTCAATTACTTTACTGGCAGTCATTCTTCTACGAGACGACATCAAGTGCCAAGTTGCATGCAGAGTTTGGGGTCGACGTGTCCCAACTTTCATTATGCTGGAAGAGCCATAGGCTGGCAGCCACGCCTGTGCGTTGACGAGAAAGTGATTTGCTCGTTGACAAAGAAGTGACTCGCTTGCGATAAGGAAGAGATGCGCCAATGCTGAGACGTCAAAGTAATGCGCCTAGCCGTAGAGTTTAGATTAGGCTTTTTTGTAGTAGACTTTTAATGTAATAAATAGCCATTTAATAGATTTTCATATATATAAAAAATTCTTTTCTTGTGCTTTCATCTTTACTTTTTTTGAATGATGCGCTGACATTCATCCTACGTCTTCGGCACATGATGTTTGTGGCGTATGGAAACTTCGGCCCCCTGATGCGTCTAAAATTTTATGCTTCTACAGGTGACTATTATGAAACACTAATATTTGAGATTAAAATTCTCTTAGACTAATGCTCAAGTAGTTGTATGATGATGTACAATGATACTTCATTCCTATGATGACAGTGTTCTGATGTGATTTGCTTATGATGAGTTTTAAAACTCAAAATAAGTCGATCTAAGCATGATTATGTAGGGTTAACTCTACTATCCCTTTGAGGAATTACCTATGTGAGAGGTCATGAAGGCCATGACTATGGGATATGATGATCCTAGACAACTATCATAAACAAGAAAAAAAGTGCGTAAGTCCAATAAAATAGTGTCATCCCAACAGATCCAAGAACCTCTATTATATTGTAACCCCTCTTCCCGAATTTTCAAAAATTTAATATTTTATTTCAATTATTGTGCTTAAATGTAATTTTATCGAGACTTTGTGAATGGTATTTTATGATTATTTCTATTATCAAAAACTAGTTTTAAATTAAATTTTTCGAAAGTACTAATTTATTTTAATAAAAATATTTTTTTATTTAATTGTATTATTAGAATTATAAAGGATGTTGGTTATCATTTTGGATTTCCAACTTAGCGTTTTCTAAAATGATTTTAAAAATAATAATAAATATTTTGAACCATATAAGGATTTGTCCATTTATTTTAAAATAGAGATTTAGATTATAAAAAATATGTTTTAAATTATCTTGATGACAAAAAATATTATTTTGAATTATTATACTATTCAATTAATTGGTTGGGTTGAATTATATGATTTAAATCGTTCAATAAAATATTAATCAATACTTTGTATTATTATTTCTATCAAATATCATATTCTAGATTGGATTAATTATGTTTTAAATAATTAATTGGGATTTAAATTTATGAGAAGACTTATCTATTAGAGTTTAAATTATTTGATTTTATTTAATTGGAGGGTTTAATTATACATGAAATTTCTAATAACATTTCTTTTAATTATTATCACTATATATTCTTTTGAATTCATATGTTGGCCATATCTTTGGGGAGACTGGTTTGCCTATATAAACCCCTTTAGCGTTTTATTCTCCAAAACAACTTGCAAGCAAAGCCACCCTTCTTCAAACCATCTCCTAAACCAACGCCAGCCCCACCCTTCCTGTCATCTGCTACTCACGCCATCCATCCCCGACCACAAACTCTAGTCAACTTCCCCAAGCATCCATCGTCATCATCATCGTCACCACCACCACCACCACCACGGCACAACCAACAACAACAACAACTCACCACCACAACCACAGCCCATCACCACCATCACCACCACCGCATAGCCAACACAAATTTCGTGTCCAGGTGTCTGTGTCCACCACAGAAATCATCGTGTAAACCATATAAATCATCGTGTCAACCAAAGAAACTATTATGTCAGCCGTGTGTCCAGACCCGTGTGTCCGTTTCCTGGCCCACATTCATTTCCTTCATCCCCATGTCCAGTCCATACACCACAATATATAAACCTCTGTCGGACACATACAGAAAGAAAAACCTAACCCTAACCTTCGTGTCCGTCGAAACCTCTCCGGAGCTCGACGCAACAGTCCCAACCGCGCTCTCCCAAAACTGACGCCACCGTGCCACAACGCCTATTTTCCCAATCGACTACAACCCGTCCCCGCCCTTTACAACCACCCCTGCCTCACCATCGACGCCGCCACCTCGCCATCGACGTACGACCCACTTGCTTATAGAAAACCTTGTCTTCCATCCTGTACAGGCGTGTCAACCCTAAATTTTGACACTGCACCTTGGATACCGAGGTTCGTTGGCGCCGCCCGACTCCGGTGAGATCCTCTCGACCTAGACCACCGGCAACTTCCATCGATCTTCGCGTCCGGTCATCCACTGCCGACGCCTCTAATGCTGGCATTATCTCCTCCGGTGCCCCTTCGGCTTCCCCAGCGCTGCGTGCGTCGACGATCGATCGCTGTGCTTACACGTCCACGGCCAGCGTGCCCAGAGCCGAAGTGAGCCCCTCTCGCTCCTCTCTCCCTTTTACTCTTCCTTTCTCCACTCTTCTGACTGCACTCTCTCTCTCTCTCTCTCTCTCTCTCTCTCTCTCTTCTTCTTTAATTTCCTTTTTAAGAAAGTAAAGAGAGGAATTGGGTTTAAGCCTTTGGACTTGGTTATGGGCTCCCATGTATGCAATGGGCTTATTATATTTAATGTGGCTTATATTTATATTTGGGTTTTCTATGTAATCCATTAAGTCAATATGATTTAAGCCATTTCTAATAATATTTCCTAAACCAGTAAATATATATATTATTTGGGTCTTTTTGAATTAATAAGTTATTGAATAGATTAATTATTATTTGGCTTTTATTTGATCTGGATCTTGGGCTTGAGCTCTAATAATTTAAATTAATCAATTTGTAGAGATTCATTACTAGGCTTATTATATGGGCTGAGCCAATAGGCTTAGTAATAAATTAGTTATTTGGGTTGTTGGGCTAATCTCTTGGGCTAGTCCTCATACAACTAGGCTTAGGTTTTGTATGAATACTATGTTATTATATGAATGAGCTATACAAGAATTTGGGCTTTTGATTATTTTGGCTAATATTTTCTACGGGTTTTCTATTTATATATTAAAGCCTAATATTTATATGTTTATTTAGATTTCTAATATTTTCTATCTATATATATTAATGTCTAGCTTATGTATGGACTTTATATAATAATAGGTTCATATATGTATAATAGTTTTAAACTAAGTTTTGTATATGTATACTGTAAATATTGTATTTTTAAAGTAACGTTGAGCCTTTAAATCTATTACTAAATAAGAATGTTTTAAGTTCTATTTAAAATAAGCTTCTAGAAAGGTTATAATTATTTTCCAAAGAAATTCTAAATTGGGTATTACCTTCATGAAGAAACCCCTCTCTCAGCTTAATAATTATAACAACACCTTCTCTTAGTTAAATTGGTTACTATTGAGCTTCATCTAACCTATATATCTTTTGTCTCCTTGTGGACCGTTGTGGACCCCAAATATCTCCTTCTCAAAAATTGTGCCGATCTCCAGCATCTGAACCTATTTTGTGTCGACACGTTCGTATAACGCACGTCGATTCCAACTAAACTAAGGCAATTACATTACACTATGAATTTATCTTTACATTATAAATGTTATTGTGTATGAATATTTCACAACATTTTTGTTAGTTATTTTGACACTATGATATGTGCACATGGACGATTTGTTTGATTATTGATTAAGTTATATACGTGTCATGTCTAGTGATTATCTGGATTTGATGCATGAGTCCTAGTCACGATGCGAGTTATTCATATCGTGGCTTTGTAAGCATCTGCATCATACTTCGTGGTTATCTATTCCTGGCATGTGTCTATCTGTATCGTGATTCGCGATAACCATTCTTTGAGAATAGTGATTATCCGTTTTTCATGATTAGAGATTATTTGTTTCTGTTTGATATGAGAGACAGTCGGGCGGAAGACTACACTAGTAGGCATGTGGTTAACCCCATTCTCCTATTCGATTCAACAGATAGCAGTCGTACACCTCACGTGCAGCGTGCCAAATTTAGCCTAGCCCCCACATGTCAAACATTGTATTCTAGGTCACACGATATTACTGTTCTTGCTAGATCCTAATTTTTGTGATCATTTAGTTTATTTGCTTTCAAGTTGCTACTGCCATGTCGCTACTTTTATAGTTCCAGTTTTTCTTATTACATGTTCCCATTACATATTATCATCACCTGTTAGTCTACTTTGTTATGGTACATTCTCGTCATGATAGATTTATACATGCATTATGTACTTTTATAGCTGTAACAGTACTTGCTCCAATCCTGACTGGATACATTGACAATTTTAGATATGATGTGACTTGTGACCCTCATTTCTGATGAGACATGACAAAGGCAATCCCTGGAAGGATTTATTAGGATTTTCTTATTATTCTACTTTATATTTTGTAGTTAATTTCGTTAGTTTCCGGATCGGATTTGTCTCTGAAACTTTACTTGACATATAGGACAATTGTGGATTCAAGACTTGTAACTTTGGTTGGTTTCGGTTATATTAAGTTACATCTTTCCTTATTCATATTTTTCCTTAGTAAATTCTTTGATTTGAGTACATATTTGTATTGTTGGACTTGTGTTGATTATATATTGAGGACTAGACATCGTTCTCCCATCGATACGGCAACGTAGGCTGGACGTGGCCATATAATCATACCCAAACATCTGGGTGAAGATCGTGACACATAATATGTATGTTATTTTTCGAATTTGGTTCAAGAAGTCTGATTCAAGGCATAGTCCATCAAGCACTTCTTCAGATAAAGGCAATAGTCACTAAGTAAAATTTAAGGCTGTAGTTTATCTCATCTATGTATGGTATATAATTACCCATAAAATTTTCATCTTTACTCCTAATTAATATTGTTATCTCTGGTTTCAAAATTTAGTTTTATGGGAGGTATTGTTGTTATTATTGGGGGAAGAACTAGTTTAAAAACCTCATTACTTTGTACTTAATTCTTGACCGTTTTTAACATTGAATGGCATATTTATCATTCCCCAATGGCTATATTATTAGCCCTAAATTTCTATTACTTGAGTGTCTTAACTCTTCATCAAAGGCCTTACACCTATATATTTTACTATTCTTCTATAGTTTTGTAGGATGAAAAAATAAGAAAGATATCTCCCTTCCTCCTTCAAAAATCATAATCATACGATTCTTCTTTTTCATTTTCGTTCCAATCTCTTCTACTCTAAGTAAGAGCTAAGTTCAGATCATTCTTCTGGAGTTGTGTGCAACAAAGGGAAGTCGGTAGCAAGAAAATTTTATCTATAGGAGGATTCGAGAACAAGTCTGCACATGGACCTCGAATAATCTCTTTGGACAATATTACTTTGTGCATGAATTTTTCGTACTAGTATCTCTAACATTTGATTATTTTGTTTACCGGGTTCAAGCTAATTTCTCTAACACAAAGAAGAGGCAGTCAAGTAGGCCACATCTGGGATTCATTTCATTTCAAGAAGACCAAACATATTCGGTCTTGTCTGGCCTTCTTTCTTAGAAAGTTAAGCATGTTGGGGTTTTCGAAATCTAATTAACTCGAAAATGGTCCCATATTCGTGTGACAAATACTAAGATTGTATTTTAATATAATTTTCTTATTTTATTAATTTGTACATATAAGGTGTAACCCCACTTCTAAAATTTTAAGAATATTTTTTTCTTTTTAAATAAATATACTATGGAATTATTTTTAAGTGAAAGTGAATTCTCCTTTTTTTAACTCTCAATTCTTTAATTGTCTTTTGGGCTGACTCGGCCCAAGCCCATGAGACATATTACCACCTTTGATTTCTACTTTAAGAATCAGCTCTATTTAATCAATTGAGACCCCAAACCAATTTTCCTTCTGATTTTGATTCCCTGTAGGAATTCAAACCTTCTCTAACCACCTCTGACAGGAGTAGTGGAGGAAATTTCAATTCCCGCCCTTCTATTCCCTTCTCCAAGTTTCCTGACAGTTATTTAAATGACCCTTCCTTTTGATTCTTTTCTTCTCCAAAGCTCAATTTTGAGCTCACAATCAATTCATGGTGATGAGAGCCATTGGTGTCTGCTAAAGCTTTCAATCATCAACAATGATCGAGCCTCTGCAACCATAGCGGAACGAAGCCACACCTCGACGAGTAGACGGCGTGCGAAAGGGATCTCGGCATTGATAGCAGGGATCAATTTTCAGATCACAAATTCCTTTGATTCAATAGATCTGGTAAGGATTCTCTTTACTTCTCGAATTATGCTGACTCTGGATATGGATCGACTGATGGATTGACTGTCTTTTCTTGCAATCACCAAGATCTGGGAGTCATGGATCGGTGATCGATCCAACCAAATTCCTTGTCTCATTATATCACCTAGACAAGGTAATTTCCTACTAATTTTAGAATGTGTTGATCTTCCTTGATCTTAAATATCAGATGGATTGTTTGATCCTGTGAGAGTAGTTCCAGTGATCTTGCTAAGATCTACTCGATCTTGCGGATCCATTAGTTGAAGCTCCTTGAAATTCCTGAGAACTGATACTTGAACTTTTGGTGATCTAGAGTTCGATACAACAAGTAGGTATCCGATCTCTGTGTCTTTGATTTTTGATTATATTTAGTCTTGTAAGATTTAATTTGTGATGCAATATTTTTTGTTTGATTGTATTTTGCTCGGTTATGATCCCTAAAGTTTTGGATCACCTGGATTTAGAGCTGCTCTCAGTCGACTTTTCTTTGATCCCATCAAGATCAGGTAATGCTAATCTCCTGCGTAGGCTCTGTTGGTTAATTTTCATTTTCGAACGATGCTGGATGATCACGAATCGAGTTAAGTATATTATCTTGAGTTGATGTCCAAATCTCTATAGGATTGATATTGTAAGCCCCAATATTAAATTTTATATTATTTATTTATCTATTTATTTATCTAGTGATAGTGGCAGTCAAATGTCACATTCATATATATATAAAAAATATATTTTTTTTTCACATTCATATATATATATATATATATATATATATATATATATATATATATATATATATATATATATATATATATATATATTTCCTCCCATGGTCTCCCTCCTCCCTTCTCCCGAACGAGCGACCTTCCTCCCTCGGCCGGCCTAGGCCGGCCGCCCCCTTCCCCTCCGCCCGCCCCTGCCTCCTCCGTTCGTGCCCTCCCGCTGTCCTTCTCCTTTCGCCTCTCTCGATGCCGCCCCCATGGCCTCCAGAGGTGCTGGAGTTGCATCGTCAGTTCCTCACCACCGCTCTTCTCCTCCGATCCCCTCCGTCCCCCCATCCCAGCCCCCCTCCTCCGTCTGCCTCTACTCCCTTCGCGTCGCCGGGCGCTCCAGGACTTCCGCCACCCCTCCAGATGAGCTCGTTGGCAGTCCCCCTGCGTTCCTCTGCTCCGGCGCTCGCCTCCGTCGGAGCCGGCACCGCCGGCCTCCTGCCGCTGTCTTCTCCAGCTCCCGCCCCATCCAGTTCGAATCTCTCTTTCCTCCTCTCGGGAGCAGCGCTCTCCTGCAGAGCCAGCCTCGGGCCCCTCGCCTCTGGGCGCCTCGAGTTCCCCCTCGGGCGCGATCCCCGAGGCACTCTATTGCGCATAGCCAGCTCCTTTTGCAGCACAAGCTGAGTTCTTCGCCTCTGTTGCGTAGCTCCATGTGATCGTTTCCTCCCTTTGGGAGCAACAGCAGCGGATTGCGCAGGCTCTTGGCGGCCTCCCCTTTGCGCAGCAGTCCGGCGCTACCCCACCCGCTTTGGCGCAATCCATCTCTCCTCCATCGCTTTCCCATGCGCAATCCATCTCTACCCCTTTGCGTCTCTGCGCCCTCCCGCCCCCTTCCTGATACCTCTCTTCCAACGCCCCTTGCCATCTTTCTCCCTTCTCCTTCGCGTACCCCCCTCCCGAGTCCTCCTGCGCTGTCCTTTCGTCTCCTTAGCTGACGCTCCGGCCACCCAGGATCCCTCCAGATCACCAGGCTCCTCCGCCATCCTTAGCTCCCCTCCGGATCCCGCCTACCCCACCGTCTCCCTCCCCGAGTCGGGTCTCCCTGGCACCTTCCCTCCTCCTGCGGTTTCCCAGCCCCCCCTGGGGCGTTGTCTCCCTTCCCCCCGCCTCCTCGCCAGGGAAGCTAGCCCCTGTTTTCCATAAATAAATTCTTTTATTTATTGTGTATCTGGGAAAATTACAACTGTGGGAATCTGATCTAGAAGACGATCACTTTATCCCTTGGACTATGTGAAGAAGAAAAGCTCTCAAAATTTTGACAGTAGATAACTATGTATCCGTACAATGAATGAGAAAAAGAACTCTATTTATAGAGTCAAAAATAATAGCTGAAAAGATAACTGTCTTCACAGCCTGTGCTTAGTTGAAAATCACGCAGGATTTAACATACGCAAGGTTGTGAGCAGTTACTGGACGTGGCCTGTAACTGTTGGACACATGGCAATCATGCATGAGTCGTGTGCAAGTTACAGGACACGCAGGCGAGAGATCAGTGGCATGGCGACCACGTACTCCAATTTGATGAAATCCACGCAGACTTGTTGAAGACGAAATCCACGCAGACTCGGGGTAGAAAGCTTCAAAATCCACGCAAACTTGGGGCAAGAAGCTTCAGAATCCACGCAGACTTGGTGAAGACGAAATCCACGCAGACTCGGGGTAGAAAGCTTCAAAATCCACGTAAACTTGGGGCAAGAAGCTTCAGAATCTACGCAGACTTTGATGAAGAAAACTTCAGAATCCACGCAGACTTGAGGAAGAAAACTTCAGAATACACGCTGATTTGGGATAGAACTGCCAGCTGTCTTGATTCAGCGTGCCTTGACTGACACAAAATCTTTGGTAGTGATTGCTTTTGTCAGTCACATTAAATGACAAGAAGCTCTTTTGGTACGCCAACTTGACGAAGGTTGAGTCTTGCTGAAGAAGATTTCGAAAATCACGCAATAGACGGCTGTGATCTCTCGAATTCTGTGCATACGTGGCATACGAAGAGACATTCTTCGACTGTTGTGCTGTCAGTCATAATTACTCTCTGACAAATGATGAGCTGTCTCCCCAGCGTGATTTGTAAATATTGTCTGGATCAACTGAGCATGACTTTTGACTCTGTCCTGATTAACTCAGCGTGACTGTCATTTTTAAAGGCCTACAAGACCCCCTTCAAAGTTTTCGAAAAATTGAAAAGACTTCAAAATTTTTGAAATACTTTGAAAATAAGATGATAAAATAAAATCAGTCACGCTGTGATGACTTTAAATTTTTCGAAAGTCGGAAAGACTTCAAAGTTCTTTGAGAATATCCAAATGAACTTATTAAATGTCATGATGACTCTTCATTTTCCGAGACTGATTACATCCAGTTTATGGTGGAATATGAACCGCCGGCGAGCTCTGTTATATAAACAGGGAGAGGATTCATTTAATCTTCATCTTACGTCAACATGACACCAAAAGAGAAAGCTGAGGAAGAAGCACGCAAGTTGGGCTTTTGTTCCCACGGTGACCCCACTTTTGGGGGTGAAGAGCCAGTGCCCCTTGTCTTCGAACTCAAAGATGATCCCTTGCAACTAGCCAAGAATTTCTTGAGCTATTTTGGCTTAGATGGCTCGTTCTCTTCTAATGGGCGCAGCCTCATAGAGCAGCGTGAAATGTTGAAGGCTCTGTTACACCGCATGGGGGTCAAAAGCGTAGAAGAACTAGGTATTAAGCTCAGTCGCTCTGGAAAATAGAGCGTGTCTTTTGTGCTTTTGTTGCACTCTTTTTGTTTTGTCTTTTGTAAGGCCATCAGTGCCTGTCTTGAAGAATGAAGTACAACTTCTGTGTTTAATCTGCGTGCATTAATGAAGAATATTAATTAGCACCCTTTGACTATTTCCAATGTTGCTCTGTCTTCCAAAGCACACGTAACACTCATTCCACGGTTTACGAGCGCTATTTATGCGAATCTTTTCCAAGAATAGACTTGTACTTTGCCCTTTAAATAGATAGAAGAGTTTCACAGATACTTATCTCCCATTCCTCTTCTTCTTCTCTGAGAATGAAATTTTTGGGAGATTTCACTCTCAAACAGGAAAGCAATGTTTTCTAATGTTCGACTTCTGCGCACTGTATCAAACATGAGTTTGCCAATCCTTAGCACCAAACTTGAAGGTAAGTCAGTGTAATACGTGTATTATTTTTGCTGTTGAAGATAGGCTTTCTGTTTTTTGTTTCTGATTTGAACAATACACGCCTGTTTCTGTTTGATAAATGCACACTGAATGATTTCTGTTGATACTTTCTGCAGAAACTTGGCTGAAAATTTTCTTCAGAACTGGTATTGGGGATGTGGATGTTGTGGAGAATATCCTGCTGACATCTACATCAGGAAGCTCATACGCTTTTGACGCATAAATCAGACAACTCAGAACTCTTCGTGGGATAGAAGGGTCTTCCTCAGATGGTAGGAAGAGCCTTTATACACGAGAGTTGGATGGTGGAGTCAACTCTACCCTGAGAAATCGGGTAGTAGAGTTCCTTTCACGGGAGAACTAGGAATTGTATCCCAAGGTTTGGATACATTCCTGTCTTCCTTGAGAGGTTACCCCTAATCCACCAGTTGTATTGGCAGCACCACGACTTCGGGCTGCCATACTCTGTGGTTCTCCTCTCGTCTGAGAGAGAAGACCAGAGTTTGATTCCTGCTGATCTGGTCGTGACTGGGACCCAGACAGTCAGGAACTGCCACCAACAACGAACCTGACGGAGAAGGTCCGACGGAGAAGATCCAAAGAAGAAGATGGATCTCTATTAGGTTATTGTTGTGGTGTGGAATGAAAATCCAAGATTTGTAATAGATTTCCATTATGATTTGTAAGAAAGTCTAAGAAAATGTAATAGACTTTTTGTGGTGAAATGAGAATGGAAATGATAATTCTTCTATGCTCAAAGATTTGTATTTGTGGATGAATTATGGACATGATAGATAATGAAATCTTCTTTTCTGTTTTAGAGTATATGATATTATCAGAGGTATTATGGACGTGATAATATGTAGGAACTCAAAAGAAAATAGATTGATTTCTATGCAGAGGTCAAAAATGACAAATGAGCAAGTAGATTCGGAATTGATTCAGAGGTTATGAAAACATGATCAATAACGAATCCCCACTTTAATAAATTGATAGAAGATCATGAACGGACGAATAAATGAGCGGATGAATCGTCGGATGAACGTAATTAATGGATGGATGAACCATCGGATGAACGTGACGTTTCATTATTTGTAGAACTTCTGCCTATAAATATAGCAGAAATTTGACAAGAACGAACACTTCTTCTTTCAAACATAAAAATGTCGTCGGAAGAAGCATTCAAGAAAACTGGAATTGCCTCAAAAGTTCAGAAAGGCACTGAAGAACACCCTGCTGATCCAGTTCAATCGAAGAAGACGGAAGCAGGCGAAGGTTCGTCTGCACCCAAGCCACCAAGGGACATTCTGGATTTCCTGCTCGAACCAGGAAAGACTGAAGAAGAAGAAGCCATGAGGATGGCCGTTTGTAAGTTCCTCGTGGGTTCTAGCAATGAGGTTCTCGACTCTTTTGCTGATCACGTCTTCGAGAAGGACGACAGTGGCCCACATCCAAATATAGAAAAGGATGATAGTGATCTTCTTTAATATCATGTATCATCATTTATATATAGTACTTTTTAAGGAATTTGCCATTAATAGGCATCAAAACTTTTCGACCATCCAGTTCTGAGAGTTGATAAGCTCCATTTGAGAAAACTTTGCTCACAATATAGGGTCCTTCCCACTTTGCGTCAAATTTGCCCTTGCTCATATGAGTCATAGTCATAGGACGTCTGACAGTTAGAACAAGTTCTCCTTTTTGATACGCCCGAATTCTGACTTTCTTATTAAAAGCTCTTGAAATTCTAGCTTGATAGAATTCAATATTCTGTTGAGCAGATAATCGCTTTTCATCCAGAGCTTCTAATTCTTGAAGTCGAAGACGATCATTATTTTCTGCAGTGAGTTCATTAGCGATTGCTATCCTTAAAGAAGGAATGTGAATCTCTAATGGAAGAACAGCTTCGCAACCATACACCAGAGAGAAGGGTGTACATTTAGTAGCATTACGAACTGTAGTGCGATAAGCCCACAAACATTCACCGAGCTTCTCACTCCAATTACGTTTGTTAGTAGAGACAAACTTCTTTAGGAGTTTGATGATGGTCTTGTTGAAAGCTTCTGCTAATCCGTTAGCTGCCGGATTATATGCGGTAGAAGCCACATTGTTGATCCGGTGATCGTCACAGAATCGAGTAAACTTCTGACTGACGAACTGTGGTCCGTTATCATGAATAATGCGTCGAGGAACACCAAATCTGTAGATGACGTGGTGCTTAATAAAGCAAATGACATTGGACGTCTTAACTTCAGACAAAGGAATGGCTTCGGCCCATTTGGAGAAGTAATCGGTTATTGCAAGAATAAACCGATGACCCTTGGATGACGGCGGATTGATCGGACCAATAATGTCCATGCCCCAAGCTTCGAAGGGCCATGATGTTGCCGTCGGATGTAGAAATTTCGAAGGTTGATGAATAAAATCCGCATGGATTTGACAAGCTTTACACTTCTTTGCATATTCGATGGCATCTGATACCATAGTAGGCCAATAATAACCCATACGTCGAATACGGTCTTGAAGTTTTGGTCCAGGCTGATGTGCTCCACAAATTCCATCATGTGCTTTACGAATAATTTGTTGAGCCTCGTCATCGGCAACACATCGGAGAAGTAAACCATCATAGGCTCGACGATATAAGGTCTTTGTTGTATGATTATAATAGAATCGGAATGATCGTCGTCTGATAGATGCTACTTCATTCGGATCATCCGGAAGAATATCATACAATACAAAATCTAAGAAAGGAAGTCTCCAATCCGTATCCGTATTTTGATTCTCGGCTGAATGACTGAAGATGAATTCCATGCTGGAATCAGATGAAGATGATGAAGATTTACGACTAAATCCAAATCCTCCTGTTGTGTTGACGTCATGAGATGTTGATTCTTCAGTGTCAACTGGAAGTCCTAGGGTCAGGTTATTTTCAAGATGAAATAATTCTCGATTGCGAACAAGAATCATTTGTTGTCGTCTAATTGGGATAGCCAACACCACTACAAGATTAGCTAGAGCATCAGCTTCTGTGTTACATGCTCGTCTAACATGTTCAATGAAGAATTCTTCAAACGAAGAAGCCATAATTATAGCTGATCTATGATAAGGAACCAGATCTTGATGGCGGACTTCATGAGTACCCTTTATCTGATTGACAATGAGTTTAGAGTCTCCGTACGCCTCCAAATATTGAATATTTAGATGTTTAGCAAGTTGAAGACCAATGAGTAATGCATTGTACTCAGCTACATTGTTTGAACACGGCTGATCGAGAGAATAAGCTCTTTGGATAGCAAGACCTTCTGGCGATACAAGAACGATTCCAACTCCAGCGACAATATCACCATTAGGACCTATCTTTGAAGCTCCATCAAAGAATAGACGCCAAGTAGGATCTTCTTCAGCAATTTGGTTTGAATCTAGGACTTCATCTGGAATTTCGTCATAGAGTTTTGAATCTTCTGGAATTGAATGAGCAGCCAAAAAATCAGCTAAAGCTTGTCCTTTGACTGACTTCTGAGGAATATAATGCATGTCATACTGTGCAAGTAGGATTCCCCAGTTAGCTAATCGAGAATTCAAAATACTAGGTTTCTTCATCATGATCCGTATAGGATTGATCCTGGAGATGACATGAATAGCCTGGCCAATGATATAATGTCGTGTCGTTTGAATAGCAAACATCAAGGCTAGACATTCTTTTTCGACCGGTGAATATCGAGGTTCAGCTTCGGTCATAGTACGACTGAGATAGTAGATGGCTTGTTCATGACCATTTTGATTCTTTTGAGCGAGTAATGCACCCAATGAATGACTCATTGCTCGAGTATATAGGAGAAATGGAATTCCTGAAACGGGAGGTACCAATACTGGAGGGCTCATCAGATATTGTTTTATATCATCGAATGCTTTCTGACATTCATCATTCCAGACAAAAGAAACACCTTTCTTCATAAGTTTGTTGAATAGTCTGCAGCGTCCTGATAAATTAGAGATGAATCTCCTGATATAAGCGATCTTTCTTTGAAATCCTCGTAGCTCTTTTAAGGTGCGTGGAGGACGCATCTCTTGGATGGCTTTGATCTTCTCGGGATCCACGTGTATACCTTTAGAGGTAATGACGAAGCCGAAAAATTTACCACTAGAGACGCCTAAGAAGGACTTAGTAGGGTTCATCTTTAATTGATGCTTACGCATTAGATCAAATATAGTCTTCAAATCTTGGATATGATCCTCCTTTTGTCGACTTTTGACTGCAATATCATCAACATAGCATTCGAATGTTTTTCGCAAATGTTCACGGAATATAGTGCTCATAGCTCGTTGATAAGTTGCTCCTGCATTCTTGAGACCGAATGGCATAACTGTATAACAGTATGTACCGATCGACGTTCTGAAAGAAGTGTGCTTCTCGTCATCTGGAAACATTTTAATCTGATTGTATCCAGAATACCCGTCTATGAATGACATCCGCTCAAATCCACAGGTATTATCAATCATGACATCAGTAATTGGTAGAGGGAATTCGTCTTTAGGGCATGTCGTATTGCGATCGCGGAAGTCTATGCATACTCTGACCTTGCCAGTCTTTTTAAGGACAGGAACTATGTTAGCCACCCAATCGGGATGTTGTTCCTCTCTAATAAACCCAGAGGTTATGAGTTTATTGA
This sequence comes from Iris pallida, assembly GCA_029216955.1. Classification (NCBI taxonomy): domain Eukaryota; kingdom Viridiplantae; phylum Streptophyta; class Magnoliopsida; order Asparagales; family Iridaceae; genus Iris; species Iris pallida. Next base: position 29,991 of record JANAVB010013361.1, read on the forward strand.
CTTCAACTTCAATTGCATCCATAATATCTGGACGAAATCGTCGCTGTTGTTGTTTGACCGGTTTAGCATTCGGCAAGATATTGAGCTTGTGAGTTGCAATTTGTGGATCAAGTCCTGGCATATCTTCATAACTCCAAGCGAAGACGTCGATGTAGTCACGAATGAGTTTGATCATGTCTTGCTTATCAGGTTCAGAAAGACTTTCACTAGTGAATATTGGTTTGGGAGATCCCTCTTCACCAACATCTATTTGAACAAGTTTGTCTTCAGTCGGAGGTTCTTTTTGCTCGAAACGGAACTCCCATTGATTATCTAATCTTTGGGCCCATTGTTCCGATTCAGGTGAGATTTCAAACTCTTCTTCGTCTTCATCACTTTCTTCAGAATGGTCAATGGAAACCATGTTGGAAGACAGAATGTTGCAGTAGAAGTCTCCGATACTTGTATCGGAATTCCAAGAAGTGGTACTAGAAGAATCAGATCTCTTATCTTCGTCAGACTCGGGATCTTCATGGATAATATTGATAAAAGGAGTAGGAGCTATATAGCCCAGTCCGCATTTCGTCCTTCCGTATTTCAGAAAAGGAATACGAACATGCATTTTTCTTCCCTTTCCACTATTGAGGCCAGTCCTGAAGTCATAGTCCATATTTTTGATGATGTCTTTAGATTGCTGACTATAACGACGTAGTTGTAATCTTCCAGTGTCATCATTTTTGTCTTCATCTTCTAAATCAGAAGGACTTTGGGGCCCTTTATAGAAGAATATTGGAATGTCTCCTGGCTTTCTTCTGGGAACTAGAAAGTATAAAGATTGTACAGGTTCTAGGGATACATCTGTATGAACAGTCTGTACAACCCCTATGGTTATTGTGTTCAAGTCATCTAACAAATGTAAATAACTATGAACATAATTACACACATCAGCATACTGCAAAGATGGAGACTTTTCATTAAATGTAAAAGCAGCAGTATTTACATTGGGAGAAGGCTGAGCCTTAGAGATTTTAGCCAAGTCAATGACTAAAGGGGGAGAAGAAGAACGAGAAGAAGCGTTGTTTCGATTAAGATCGATAACAAATAGCTCAGAAGAGGTGAGCTCCCTTGAAGTTTGAGATGGAAGAATAATCCGCCCTCCAACTGGAATTAGCAGAGTATCCTGTTTCATATGTGAAGATGCAGGAATTACAGTACGTCCACTGACAGGAATAATCATTGTGTCTTGAGCAAACGACTGAGGTAACGGAGAAATCCGTCCACTCACCGGAATGATGAAAGAACCTTCTTCAGAGAGTTTGGGAGATTGTTGCTGAATAGTTCAACCTTTAACAGGAATTATTAAGGTCTCACTTTGTGAATCCTCTTTCTCCATAGCTTGTATAACCCTTGTATACTCTTCTTTGTACATTCGGGAATCATTGAAATAAGCTTCAACCCCATGGAAGAGATTTATATCAGCAACTTCTTTTTGTACTCTTCCATTGCTATCAATGTATTTAAAACACTGATGAAGAGTAGAAGGCACCACATTATTTTCATGAAGAAAGGGCCTCCCCAGAAGAAGATTATAGGATCCCACGATCTCGATCACATAGAAAGTGACTTTGGATCTGAAATCGCCTATCTGAAGCTTCAGATGAATCTTTCCCAAAGGCTCGCTTCGGCTTTGATTGAATCCCAGGATAGTAGTAACCGTCTTAGAGAGCTTGTGAAGAGGGATTTTTAGTTCATCCAACAGACTCTTTGGCATTATGCTTATAGCAGACCCTGGATCAATGAGGATACGATCTATCTTCATTGTATCGATATAACCGGTGTAGTAGAGAGGCCGATCATGTCGATTATTCTCCAATAGCATATCATCTTGTGTAAAGGTAATATTTGGGATAATTTCCAATACACTGTTGTAATGTAAGCAAGTGGCAGGTTCTGCATCTGGCTTCTTCAATTGTGCAAGACAAGAGTCAGCTTGTAGAAGTGCTTCACTTAATGTCTTCGAGTCTCTTTGGAAAGACGTAGAAGTTCAAAGAGGGACATTCTAGCTGGAGTATTAGTAAGCTGAGCTAAAATGTCGAAATTATAAGGCTTCTGAAGTCCAAGAGGAGAGGACTTCTTGATTGGCTTATCAAACCGAGCCTGTTGTTTGCCTTTCTCCAGAGCTGTAGGCTTGGGAGGAACAGGTTCAGTGGATGATTCTTTTTCAGGAGGAATATTAGAAGCATCTTTATCAGCTGGAAGGATATCAAGAGGATCCTCAGGATTTTTGGAATAATCCTTTAGATAAGGTTTCCCCGTTCGAGTAGCACTAACAAGTGCTTCTTCTTTCTCTTTTGGCTCTGTGTCAGGAATAGATCCAAGAGAAGTCATATGACATGATTTAATCTTTCCAACCTTCTTGGACTTTCGAGAAGTAGTCTTTTGAGGAGAAGGCGATTCAAAATCTGCCACTAGATCAGGATGGATCCACATGATTTCTCCAGTTTCCAAAGTGATTGGCACTAATCCTTCAGACCGTGGAGGAGGAAGATTCACTATGTCAAGAGTTGCCTTGGGAATAGGAACGATCCCACTTTCAAGGAGTTGAGGAGGGAAATCTCTGAATTGCATAGAGACGACGTTGGAGGTGACAGTCTTCTCTTTTGGAGTAAGAGAGATAGCTCCAGATTTAATCATTTCTTGGATCTTTTCTTTCAGTACATAACATGTACGAATTGTATAACCCAGCATTCTGTGATATGGGTAGTATTTGGGATGATCTGTTTTACCAGCTTCATCAGGTTTCTTGATCTCAGGTAATTGTATCTTATTACCTTTCAGCAGACATTCAAAGATACCAAGGACATCGTCGTCATCGAAAGAATATTCTTCTTTGGGGCGAGGTGTTCTTGGTTGTTGAGTTGTAGGAGAGGTTTGAACAGTTGATGCATCTTTGCTCTGAAGATTAACTTCAAGAGTTTCTTTTCCCTTGCGAGCATTGTTTTTATTGTTAGTACCTTGACCTGTTTCTTTAGGAGTCATCTGCACTCCTAAACCTTTGAAGGTTTCAGCACTAATTTCTGCGGCCTTGGCACTAACTATGAAAGAAGGCCAGTCTTGGAATTGAGTGGATCCTGTCCACATGCTGATGATTGGCAACAAGTTTGATTTGCATGTGTCGATGGTGACAGCATCAGGAGTTCCAAGAGGCATCTTCAGGGCTTTTCTTCGAAACCGTTCAATGTACTCTTCTGTAGTTTCATTATTTTTCTGCTTGATTCTAATAAGAGCAGACATAGTCATGTCATTGAGCCCTTTATAGAACCGTTCAAGAAACATCTGTTTGAAACCGAAAAATGAGGTAATGCTCCCATCTGGGAGACTTCTATACCATTCATAAGCCGTTCCCTTGAGACATCCAATAAACACTCGAGTAAGGAGGGCGTCGCTTGGTTGCAGCTGATCAGTCATCACTTCAAAGTGATTAATGAACTGACTTGGAGAAGTGGTTCCATCATAGAATGAGATAGTAGGAGGCTTGTATTTAGGAGGATACGATACTTGCTTCCATTCTATCGGATAAGGTTGTTTGATGCCTAACCTTTGTAAACCATCTTTCTGTTTGAATGCCTCGAATTGAGTTTAGAGATTCCTCAATTCTTCATTAACAATTCCAGAAGATTGTGGAGTTGTAACTTGTAGAGAATAGTTGGGAGGAGGAACAGCATTGTAAGCACTACCCCCAGCTCCAGAGAGACTAGGGTTTGGTTGAGCTGGTCCAGGAGTATTAGATTGTACTGCTGGAGGAACTTGTACTGGACTCATATCAGTGTCAGTTGGTATGGCATCTGGTACAGTCTGTCGATTTTGCATCTGTGTTGCCATGAGTTCATACATCGACTTCATAGTATCAGCCATAGACTTTATTTGTTGTTCCAAAGAAGCAATTCTTTGATCTTGAGGAGTCAAGGAAGAAGAAGGTTCATCAGTATTCCCATCAACCATATAAGTCGTGACTGTACGAGGAATTATTGATGAACTGGTAGATGTTGTTTGTTCTGAATCATTGCTTTGTGCATCAAAGTCAATTATAGGAGAACTACCCCCAGTAGGAAGAGGTGGGAAGTTAGATTCTCCAAGGAATTCAGAATCATCTTCAGAGATCAAATTTCTTTGACTAGAGGCCAGGACTCTTGCTCTGGTATTTCTATATACTCCATCTGGACTATCAACTCTACCCCCAGCATCCCGAGAGGTCATATTGACAGAAGCAAACAAAGGCTCATCTTCATCAGGCATAGGTTCACACTGAATCCGATTGAAGACAGATTGTCGTTTTGTTTGACAACTGTATTGCATTGTGACTCTTGGCTGGAAGTCACATTCATGATCAACATGATCATGAGCCATTGATTGACATCTGCATCGAATTATGACTCTTGGATAGAAGTCACATTCAGCGTGGTCCTTTGACACAGAATCACTTCTTCTCTTCTGTTGAAGATATTCTCGTAAATCTGTTTGTGAAGATTGAGGAATATATTTCCTGTTCTTGGATCTTGATGGCTCTTGATTATATAGAGAATGATTAATATGAGCCACATAGTTTCTTGCATACTCTGCATCTGGATCTCTTATCCTTGTTTCCAACTGGTATGGCTTCTTAACACCAGAAGTGTTAATTTTTGTTCTTAGATCAGTTGGAGGTAACACATTGGTTTTGGACACATAGAGTTTTCCTTCCATTGATCTGGATATTTGCAGAGAAGGAAGAGTTGAACCACTCCTTGATTAGGAGTTGGTAACAGACCTTTTCTAGACAAATTCTGTGCCCAATTCGAAGAAGTCATAGAAGAAAACATTAAGGAATGTTTCTTCTTAGACTCATTCAAGTTTTGAGACATAGAATGTCCAGAAGGAAGAGTAGTCAAAAGACCATCTCCTTTTCTTTGACTAACAAAATTGTCAGTCAAAGCTGTTCCTGAAGTAAAAACTACAGGAGTAGAAGAAACAACTAAAGAGTTATTTCTTTTCGAAGGGACTTTGTGTGGAAGACCACCCCCAGTTCTGGTAGAACTTGGCAAAGAGGAAGAGATAGCTAAAGAGCTATTCTTCTTAGATGAAATACACGCTGAAACAGGCTTGGTTAAAGAACCAGTGCTGTTGGCGTGACTTTTGACTTTGGAAATACACGCTGGAATAGATTTGGCTAAGGAGCCAGTATTGTTAGCGTGACTTTTGAGGTTGAAATTGCACGCTGGAACAGACTTGGCTAAGGAACCAGTGTTGTCAGCGTGACTTTTGAGGTTAAAATTGCACGCTGGAACAGATTTGGCTAAGGAGCCAGTACTGTCAGCGTGACTTTCAACTTTGGAGACACACACTGGAACAGATTTGGCTAAGGAGCCAGTATTGTTAGCGTGATCTTTGATTGCTGTCATCTTCAAGCGCACAAGAGTGTGCATGCTTGCAGTAGAGTTCTTGCCAGTGTTAGGAGCAGACACTGTGGCAGAGACTTCACCATTGGCTGCCAACTGATTCTTAGGGACATAGATAGAGTATCCCTTCGACTTGGCAGTGATGATGGAGGCTGTAGTAGGATTACCACTCTTAGCCCGCTGCATTTCTTCATAGGCGAGTTGATCGAATTGGATCGTCATCACCTTCTTCGTCGAGCCGATTGACGAAGTATCGCATTGAGTTGTTGCCATCTCAGAAGAGGAGATAGTTTTTCCCAGCAGAATCGCCAATTTGTTTTCCATAAATAAATTCCTTTATTTATTGTGTATCTGGGAAAATTACAACTGTGGGAATCTGATCTAGAAGACGATCACTTTATCCCTTGGACTATGCGAAGAAGAAAAGCTCTCAAAATTTTGACAGTAGATAACTATGTATCCGTACAATGAATGAGAAAAAAAACTCTATTTATAGAGTCAAAAATAATAACTGAAAAGATAACTGTCTTCATAGCCTGTGCTTAGTTGAAAATCACGCAGGATTTAACATACGCAAGGTTGTGAGCAGTTACTGGACGTGGCCTGTAACTGTTGGACACATGGCAATCATGCATGAGTCGTGTGTAAGTTACAGGACACGCAGGCGAGAGATCAGTGGCATGGCTGCCACGTACTCCAATTTGATGAAATTCACGCAGACTTGTTGAAGACGAAATCTACGCAGACTCGGGGTAGAAAGCTTCAAAATCCACGCAAACTTGGGGCAAGAAGCTTCAGAATCCACGCAGACTTGGTGAAGACGAAATCCACGCAGACTCGGGGTAGAAAGCTTCAAAATCCACGCAAACTTGGGGCAAGAAGCTTCAGAATCTACGCAGACTTTGATGAAGAAAACTTCAGAATCCACGCAGACTTGAGGAAGAAAACTTCAGAATACACGCTGATTTGGGATAGAACTGCCAGCTGTCTTGATTCAGCGTGCCTTGACTGACACAAAATCTCTGGTAGTGATTGCTTTTGTCAGTCACATTAAATGACAAGAAGCTCTTTTGGTACGCCAACTTGACGAAGGTTGAGTCTTGCTGAAGAAGATTTCGAAAATCACGCAATAGACGGCTGTGATCTCTCGAATTCTGTGCATACGTGGCATACGAAGAGACATTCTTCGACTGTTGTGCTGTCAGTCATAATTACTCTCTGACAAATGATGAGCTGTCTCCCCAACGTGATTTATAAATATTGTCTGGATCAACTGAGCGTGACTTTTGACTCTGTCCTGATTAACTCAGCGTGACTGTCATTTTTAAAGGCCTACAGCCCCAGCCCTCCCAACCTCCCTTCCCTCCGAGCATGGGCCCCCCTCTCCAGAGCGGCCTTCCGCTCGCCCGTTCTGTCCCTGTGGGCCCCGCTCCCCTCGGGACGCCTCCTCTATCCTATGCCGCTATGCTTCGTCCGGACCTCTCCTCATCGAAGGGCATCATCCTCCCAGACGTAAAGTTGTCGGATATTGATAATTCTCACGAGACATCATCTCCCGTCATCCCTTTCTCCGACTCGGAACTGTCGTCGCTGTCTGCAGCATTCCCACACACTTTCGTCCTAAAATTTTCCACCGGGTGTCCCAAACTTTCCAGGGTGCAGGAAGCTATCGCCAAATGGAATCTCTCGTCTGACTACCGAGTGGCCCCACTCGACCCCAGACACATACTCTTCACCTATCCTCTGAACTCGACCACAGGACCGTGTGGTCCAAGGGTACTTGCAAGATCGACACCCACCTAATGAAGATTATCAAGTGGTCTCCTGATTTCAACACCAAAGTTGATTCAGCCACGGTGGCAGCCTGGGTAACCCTCCCCAACCTCCCCCTCATCTGTTTTGTCCCCGCAGCGCTGAAGCGCATCGCCAAATCTTTCGGGACGTATGTGGCGTCGGCGCCTGAGACAAGCAACCTCACCAAAGCCCACTATGCCAAAATCTGTGTTGAACTTGATCTCTCTTCAGATCCACCCAACTTCATCACAATCGAGCTAGGCAACCACACCCACACCCAACAAATCCTCTACGACAACCACATACTGTTCTGCAATCACTGCCAACTTAGAGGAAACCTACCCAAGTTCTGCCACCACCTGCATTCGCAGCTGAAAAAGAAGCCATCCAGAAAAGACGGCGATCCTTCGGAGGGAAAGCTCCCTAAATCGCCCATTCTTCCTCTACCGAACTCTCACATCCGATTCGATTCCAGCAACGGGAAGCCAGCGTCCAGCGAACAACCGAGCAGAGCCCTGATCCCTTTCATTTCCTATCACATAGAGATCTCCAACCAATTCACCATCCTTGACTCAGAGGACCCGGAGTCAGGCAACCATCTAGAAGGATCCAGCACCACCGAGCCTCCGCCCACATCCCCCAGCTCCATGCGAGTGGAAGACGCCAACGTCTCAGGCGAAGTAGACCACCGACAACTCACCTCCAGCCAGGGGGATGACCCTCAAAACCATCCCCCTTCCCTCGTAACCCATCCATCCCCCAGCACCATCCCAGTCGAAGACGCCCTAGCCATTCTCGGACCCGACCAAGTGAGGAGAGGTCTACAAGTCTTTGCCGCAGGAGCCCCCCTACAACATCTGCTGATTGAGAGCGCCCACGACTCCTTAGCCATTCCATCGGAGGATACGACAGTCGACTCAGCTGGCAATCTAATAGGCCCCCCTCCGGCTCGCACGAGCACCACATCCACAATCCTTCCTCAACATCGTCTGCAGACCCGGCCAACCACCAACGGAGCAATTCAGGCACCGACAAAACAGTCACCATTCTAACCAGATCTGCCGCAAGGCGGAACAAAAAACTCCCCCACAATCTCTTAAATGCTTAACATCATATCTTGGAACGTTCGAGGCCTGGCAAATAAACCGACTCTTAGGAGAATTTCCAGCCTTCGGAAAATTTACAAGATTGACATCTTCATCATCATTGAACCTAAAATCCCCTTCAAACGTCTCAAATCCACCCAGTTAGCTCTGGGCCTCCCTACGGCCATAGCTGGCAGGCACGATATCTGGATTCTCGGGTCGAAGGAAGTTAAAATCGACATCATTCAAGACATCCATCAAGCTCTCTCCTGCTGGATCACTCACCCCTCCCTCCCGGAGCGAGCCATCCTGTCTGCGGTCCACGGTAGCTGCGTCGTCGCAGAGCGAAAACACCTATGGAACGACCTCCTCGACACATATCTCCACAACACCAACACCCCCTGGCTATGCATAGGAGACTTCAACGCCATCAACTGTAGAGAAGAGAAGATCGGAGGGCGTCCCCCGCCTCTATCAGCCATGCAAGACTTCAACAACTTCATCTTCAATGCTCACCTCACCCCCCTCCAGTTCAAAGGCAGCCAATTTACATGGTGTAACATGCAGGATGGAGACCGGCGCCAATAATCCCGATTGGACAGAGCCCTCACCAACGCTTGCTGGAACGGTATGAGGATCAGCTCCTTCCTGTCCTACCTCAATTCTACCGAATCAGACCATGCCCCCATCCTGCTGGAAATTAAAAACAAATCCCACCCTTCCAAAAAGAACTTCCAATTCCTCGACTTGTGGACCACCCATCCGCAATTCCTGAGCATCGTGACTGAAGCATGGAACAGTCAAGACTCCCCGAACCCTCTCTCACGGGTCAGCAACAAGCTCAAAGCCACTAGAAAAGCTCTCTCCATCTGGAGCAAACATGCTTTTGGGGACATTTTCTAAGCCATCCGCGTCGCAGAGGACGATGTTACCAGAGACGAAGCTTTATTCCTCTCCGACCGCTCCCCTGCGGCCAGGAGAGCCTTGAACCTCACCAAGGCCATGCTCAAATTCAGGCTTAGAGTCGAGACCGAGTTCTGGAAGCAGAAAGCCAGACTGAAATGGGACAACGACGGGGACAAAAACTCCAAATACTTCCATGACTGCGTCAACGGCAAAAGAAATAAACTTTCGATACACCACATCACGGACGAGCAAGGCATCATCAGATCTGACCATAAAGGGATCCAAGAAGCGGCCACAGATTTCTACACCAAATTATTCTCCAAGGAGATGGTCCACAAAGATACTTCATTCCTTGACCAAATCCCCACCATCATTAACGACTCCGACAATGCGCTGCTGGAACGCCCTCTGTCCGAACATGAAGTTAAAGATGCGGTGTGGGCCTTGAACGTGCATAGTGCTCCCGGTCTAGATGGCTTTTCAGGTACCTTCTTTCGCACTTGCTGGGATATCATCAAGCAGGACATCACTGAAGCGGATATCGCCTTCCTTGAAGGTGCTCATTACCCCAAAGCCATCTCCAGCGCCAATCTCATCCTCATCCCGAAAAAAGATAACCCCAATTCCTTTCGTGATTTCCGACCCATCAGTCTATGCACTTTCACCAATAAAATCATTTCCAAGATCATCGCCACTAGAATGACAGAAACTCTTCCCAAAATAATCTCGGAGGAACAAAGCGGATTCGTTCGCGGAAGGAACATCCAAGACAACATCATGCTGGCCCAAGAACTTATCACCTGCATAAAATTCCCAGCCAGAGGGGGCAACATCGCCATCAAAATCGACATGGAAAAAGCATACGACAGACTCGACTGGCAATTCATGATATGGGTCTTTAGAGCTTTCGGATTCTCCGAGAATTGGACCAACATCGTGTGGAGATCCATCAGCAACTCTTGGTTTTCCACAGTTATCAACGGCCAATCTGAAGGTTTTTTCAAATCAAGCCGCGGAGTCAGACATGGTGACCCTCTATCGTCCACGGTCTTCATCATTGTTGCCGACGCTCTGAGCAGAAACCTCAACAACATGGTCAACACCCCTAACTTTCAGCTTTACCACACAGCCAGTGGATGCCCCACCATCACCCACCTGGCATTTGTCGACGATTTACTCATCTTCTCTTTCGGGGACATCGGATCGATGGAAGTAGTTCATAACACCCTGAATCGGTACTCCAGATGCTCAGGCCAGAAGATCAACCTCTCCAAGAGCGTCATCTACGCCCACCACAGTATCAAAATCGAGAACACAACCAGACTCACCAACCTAACTTCCATTGTGGTGGCTCATCCTCCTTTCAACTATCTCGGTTGTCCTCTGGTGTATGGGAAATCTAACGCCAGTATATTCGAGAACTTGATCACCAAAATCAGGAACAAAATCGAATGGATGGCATAACGCCACCTTATCCCCAGGAGGCAAAATTATCCTCATCAAACATGTGCTCAATTCCGTCCCCATCCACACACTAGCGGCTTGTTCTCCGTCTAGGAAGGTTATCGCGTCGATCGAGAAGATCTTTTATAACTTTTTCTGGAGGCACAACAAGGGCCAAGACAAACACCACTGGGCCAGCTGGGACACTATGGCCATCCCAACCGAGACCGACGGGCTTGGTTTACCAAACTCGATCACATCGTCAATGCTTTCTCAATGAAACTGTGGTAGAAATTATGCACCAGCCAAAACCTGTGGACCAAGTTTATGAAGGCCAGGTACTTCAAACACATCCACCCAGTGACGGCCGCCGCCAACAATAGATCCTCAGCTGCTTGGCGCCGCATTTTACGAGGCCGCGATTTGGCCGAGCCTTGCGATCAGACTTCGGCTGGATTCTGGCGAGGCCAACCCCTTCCTGGAAAGGTGGATAGGTGACAGCCTCATCCCGAACATTACCGATTCCCCCAGAAATAGCAAGATTAATGACCTATGGAATCCCACCAATAACGGTTGGAATTGGGACAAGATTCGTGATTGGTCAGGCAACGAAACTGTCAACAACATTCGCCAGCACGATCTTATCATTGGGCCCGACACAGATAAACTGAAGTGGTCGCCGGCAGCCTCTGGAGCCTTCTCCGTTAGTTCGGCGAGACTCATGATCCTAGAGAGTAGGCCTGACCTATTCATCAAGCGGTACTGGCACTCTTGTATCCCTAAGAAATGGTCCTTCCTTCTGTGGAGAGTCATGAAAAAGATACTGCCCACCGACGACAACCTAAACGCTATCGGTTTCAGCCTGGCGTCCGCGTGCAATTGCTGCACTGAACGCCAGACGGAAACCATAGACCACATCTTCCAGGAGGGAAGCCTCTCGGACCAAGTATGGAACACCCTCAACCACAACTACAACACCTCTCCAGGAGACGGGCGCTTTATCGATCTTCTGGCCCACTGGGGAGCTGCCTCCCACGGCCACCAGATCGTTGCAGCGGCCGCAACCTGGGCAATCTAGAAAAATCACAACAAAGTGAGATACGAGGGCTACCAATACTCTGCCGATCAGCTTATCCGGGAAATTCACCGGCAATGTCGCAAACGGAGCACACTCTGCTCTCACATACCCCCGGCATTTGGGTATCCGTATTTTTCTTAGTAGTGGCGGCTGCTTCCGCATCTCCCTCCTGTCTTTCCTTTTATGGTATACTTTTGTCTTGTATACGTGTCAGGCTTCAGCTTTTTGAGCCTTGATTTTTATAAAATGGGGGTTTCTTAAAATATATATATATATATATATATATATATATATATATATATATATATATATTATATATATATATATATATATATATAAGTCATTATTGGAGGGTTATATTCTTGCAAATTGTCAAATACAAGGGGCTATATGCTAACTGTCCAAATTTTGACTTCCCCTTCTAATCCTCTGCTGTGACCGACCCTCATATCCCTTGTTCTAGCCAAATCCAAATCCCAGCCGAATCCTCTACATTTGAATAGAATTCAAATTCAAATAGGAGTCAAAATCCCAACAGATAACCCTATCGGATTCAAATAAAACTGAACCTTTATCCTCTTCATTATATATAAGGTTGGGGGGGATTTCTGATTTCTGTTCGAGCAAAAGGAGAGGAGAAAAGAAAAAGCCCTAGCGTCCCCTGCCACTAACCCAGGATCGAGGAACCCTCCCCTAGCAGAAGTTCTAGCATCGAATTCAAGAAAAGGTATGTAAACCCTTCCTTACTCATGACAAATCCTGTCGAATGTTGAATGCTTTCGTAGACTATAGGGGAGGGGGAACCTTAACTGAGATGTTTGTTTGAAAGAACAGGGGATGAAACACATAAATATTAAAGTTTTCCATAAACTGAAATCAATAGAAGAATACTCACCCATATCTGATACTAATAATTATAGAAGCCTCGGTATCATACCCATTTGTATCCTGTTGATACTCAAAGAGTATCAGTAGATCAGGGGATACCGATTGATATGGTATGACATCAAGAACAGATTCGATGAATCATAAAAATTAGGTATCCGATAGATACCTGATACAAGTATAAGAGTGGGCGTGCCAAATAGATAACATGGGTTGGGACCTTTAGTGTAATAAGTTCAAATCATATTGGTAAATCTGTAAACTACTTAGGTTCAGTTTTAGGATTTATTTATATATGTGAAATAGGGAGTTACATCCGACTGTAGATGACCATGGTGTCGACTGTTATAGGCAAAGCCTGATCCCAAATCCTAGGATGCTAATCTTGGAATCATGTCAACCCGAGTTCCATATCAGGAAATTCAAATCAATCACCACTTCATATATGACTTGGATACAGAGGTAGACTAGTATCTCGAGTATCAGGTTCAGACTGAAACCCTTGGGGGCTGATTGGCAAGGTATGGCTAAGGATAGGTTGCTAGTAGGAGATACGGGAAATAGGACTAATCTGTAGTACACCCATTGTGAGTAATGTTAATAGGTTGACTTAGCATCACCATATAGGGTTAGATGAACCTAAAAGAACAGGGGATACTCGAGATAATGACTAATATGGTCTAAAGCACTGATTGGCCTTAGAAGCAGGACAATCTGGACGATTTAGTCAGGTACCAGAGTACCTGACAGCCAGGATAGGTATTATGGCTCGAAGTTAACCAATTAATACTTTACCTATCCCGAGAACTGTCCTAATGTAACCCTGGATCCTAATTTATCAACTCGAGAACTTGTCAGAAACCAATCTGTAAGTCCCTTCGATATCAGACTATGGAACATCCAGGAACCCTTTGTGTATATAGGCAAAGCCACAAGGGGATTTATGTAATACAAGGAGTGTATAGTCCAATCACTGCTCTTACTGATTGCACCCGATTATTAAGATACTGAACTGGTAAGACAGAACCAAGGGGTACACTAGGAGGATACCAGGCAACAGTCCATTGAGAAACTGGGTATCAATACACCTTGCACCCAATAGGTACTACTAAGGGAACCTTCCTATATCCCCACATTGAAACCGATCTATGGAATGTTCCTGTTCACCCTTAGACACAAGTATGTGAGTCCCAAGAAATCTCTAAACCTAATGACAAAGGGACAATGTTGAGTAGCTGATCTTACACATTAGGAAGAGTATGCCCTTAAGGCATAGAAATCATTTCGAGCACCTGCCAAGTAAAGGATAAGACCTATTGAAAACCAAATGAGGATAAACAAAATAAAGTGTAGACTAATAGTCATAAGCAATAACTATAGGTTAGTCAACTCATTGTATAAATATAACCAAGGGGTAATAATAAAGAAACCTAGTAGAAAGTCTAATGATTAATAGGCCGGCTCTTTGTACTCTCAAATGGTGTTTGACCCTATTATTTTGTAAATAGGTTTTCTAGATCTCGATTTGGACTCTGACCAGTGCCAGCAGCCCGGGACGCCAGGCGAGTACAGTTTATTGCTTGTTTTCAGTATTGATTTTTACTATACATCATTGTTAGTCGATAGATGTATGATTTCAGTTTTTATGTTGATTTTATTCTTTGTGGTGTCGGGGGAGGTGAAGTACCAACGATATGTGATCTGACCTTATACCGTGTATACCGTGTAGACCGTGATTATTATTGTATTTATACCGTGTAGACAGTATTTCTTTTTTACAGTATACCGTGTAGACCGTGTAACTTTATACAGTGTAGATAGTGTAGACAGTGTCGTGTAATTGTCCCGAGATCGGTCACATATCAAAGGTACTTCAGTCAGTCAGTTGGTGAGTATTTTTTTATTTCATTTACTACTTTCGGCATTTATTTTTATTCTGTTTTTCTTCGTTTATTTTATAAATCATATGTCTAAAGGCTAACCTCCGTTATATAGTCATTTTCATATATTGAAACTGCATTCAGTGAATTGTACTCGTTCCATCCTGACTAGGTAACCAAATAAATTTTAGGTGATTATGAAGAAGTCGTGTGCCCTGACCAGTATGGCCCATACTTGGGAGACGTGTTAGAGACGGACTTTGCTTATAAGGAGGAGTACGCAGCATCTGATCCTGCTGCGCTTTCTTAGATATTTTAGTTAGTACTGAGACTTTGTACTGGATATTTGAGTTGATCTTTGGAGACATGTAGTTGAGATTATATTGACTTTAGATTTCACATTTTCTATTTATGAGACAGTTTATTCACTACAAAATTTTGTCAGATTAGCGACGTTACAAAACGTCGCTAATCTCGGTAAAAATGTCGCTAAGTAAATTTAGCGACGTTTTGGGCAACGTTTCGGAAACGACAGAAAAAGACGTGTCGCTAAACGAGAAAACGTCACAAATCGTCACTATGGCGATGTAATTTAGCGACGTTTTTTGCGACGTTTAAACGTTGACGCTAATTAGCGACGTAAATAGCGACGTTATGGTGTGGTCGTCGTTTAGCGACACTGTTGCGACATTTTGGCGACGACGTGCTGACATCAGATTTGGTGACACGTGTTGCTACGTCAGCATTTAGCGACATTTTTAGCGACATTTATTAACGTCGCTAATATTTAGCGACGTAAAATAACGTCGCTAAGAACGTCGCTAAATTAAAAAAAAGGTTCCAGAATACAAATGGAGTGGTGCCTGAGCCAAAATACAGAATACAAAAATACAAAATACAGAATCCAATCCCTGGGTTCGCCAACCTCCTCGATGGAACACTCAACACCGGCATGCATAATATAATCCAGAATATACAAAAATATAAAGAAAAAATACTATCCGCAACGAACAACGTCAATATATAATATTCTCAACAAACAAAGTTAATATTCGCAAATACGTACAAAGTCAATATCCTCAACGAAACAACTGAATATCCCCAAATACGTACAAAGTAAAAAATATAGTATAATCCAAAAATGCAAAAACGGAACTACTCATCGCCTGGAGCTGGAGCTGGACCCGGTGCTGGAGCCGCAGCTGGAGGAGGAGCGCCACCAAATGACTGTCGTCACAACGTCAGGATTGTCTGATACTCCTCCGGTGACAACAGGTTGACGAGCATATCCTTCCGTACACCGCCGGATGTAGACGATGCTCCCGACGTACCAGCAGACGGTCGATCCATAGCCATCTCCTAGAGCAGCTGTATCTGCTCGACCAACCGCTGCGTAACCTCCTGCGTAGTGCGGTTCATCTGTCGCAGCGCCTCCGTAGTCTCCTCCAGCCTCTCAAAGCGTGAGATGAGCGCAGAATCATCTGTATGCGGCGCCCCCATCCTCTGCAGCATCTCGTCATGCAGAGCTGCAATCTGTGCATCGACACTCTGCTGGTGGCAGAGCGACTCCTCAGTCTGTACGGGGCTGGGCACACTAGTGGCGGTCGCAGAGGCCTGCGACGCAATGAAGGCACCATAGGAGCCCGTACCATAGTACGTAACCCTATGCATGCCACCAATGACCCTCATCCACAGCTCATCATCTGACCGAGCTACAGCGGCCAGGGGCTGCTGGGAAGTGCTAGCACCAGCTCTCTTTTACCGTGTCGGCCCGGCCTCCCTAAGCCTCAAAAATGTGGCCTAGAAATAACATCTATATGAATTCTCACGTGGTCGCTAAAAATTAATATTAATGAACTAGCATTAAGTAAAACTTCTAAAACTCGGCCTATAAATAAAGTATTAATTATGGGTATACGACGAGATACGTACCATATGGGTGAAAAAATCCATGATGGACCGTGATCCACCACACCACTACGACCCCGCCTGTCGTGCTCTTTTAGATTTTGCGGACTTCTCCTTGTAGGCTTCCTCCTCGAATCTCCTCTTCATTACCGCCCAGTCGGCGGCAGAGATCCAACCCTAAATAGGCTCTCCCCGGCGGTCGCGATCCTTTTGGTCGAGGATCGCGTCCCTAATGAGCTTGCTGGCGACGTTGGAAAATATAGCATCACAGCAATGGCGCGGTGGGGAGGGAAGAAGTAAGTCCACTGAAAAAATTATAGAAGTACGTAAGTTATAACATAACATACTAAATGTTAAAAAGAAATAAACTTTTACGTACCGAAAAGTGCTCAAACCAGAAGGCCTTTTTGTCGGCCGGGACATCCCTCCAGTTGATCCAGGGCCCCCCGTAGTTCTGTCGCAGGAATGTACCCAACGACCGGTGTACGGAGGAGGGATGATACCTGTAAAATAGAAATTAAAATTTATTAAACAAGTTTATAATAAATTTAATCTAATTAAATACAATAATTTTACTTACCGCCTGGTCCGAGTATAGGCCCAAATCTCCAACCTTAGATCCCCCTCCGGGCGACACGGAGGATCTGTCTCAAATGGGAGCTGCACTATGCCCCTGCCCCTGCCCCTTCTCCTTCCCGCAGCCTTCCCCTCGGCCTCGCCCTCGCCCTCGACGTGGGCCTCGGCCTCGGCCTGCTCCTTACTAGTGGGGTCGACCTCTGGAATACTCGACGGTACTGGCTGCGTAAAAGAAGAAGGCCCTAGCCTCGAACTGCTAGAGCCGGGTATGGAGACACTGCCGGCGACTAGATATCTTTTTTTTTCATTTTACCAGATGGTTTTCCATAGGCAGTAAATACTTTCAGCTTTGCCTCAATACCAACTTCATAGCCGTCGTCATTTTTGGGAGCCTTTGTTCTATTTATAGCAATATAAGGCTGAAAATACATGGAACAGAAGTTTGAAATTTCCTCAAGGACATATGCTTCACAAATAGAACCCTCCACCAGTGCCTTATTTTTCACCTTCCTCTTGAGGTGGTTCAACTGTCGCTCGAACGGGTACATCCAATGATGACCAACAGGTCCAGCAACAAGAGCCTCATGGATAAGATGAATCGACAAATGCTCTATTGAGTCGAAGAATATAGGAAGAAAAACTCTCTCAAGTTTGCAAAGTGTTACCACAATGTCCTTCTCTTGCTTCTCTAAACGGTCGACGAGCAACTTGTAAGAACAAAGATCTCTAAAGAATATTCTAAGCTCCATTAATGGATCCCAGACTACCGGCGGTAATAATTTTTGAAATGCAACAGGAATTAACCTCTCCATGAATACGTGGCAATCGTGGCTCTTCATTTCGATCAGTTTACACTCCTTTATGTCGACACATCTTCTTAGATTGGAGACGTATCCATCCAGAAATTTTAAGTCCTGGATCCATCTACAAAGTCTCACTTTGTCCTCCTTATCCAGCGAGTAGATTGCCTTAGGCCGCAAAAGCTTTCCCTTCCCGCTGTCTATTATGTGCAATGCAGGGCGTCTGCATATTTCGGCTAAGTCCAATCTAGCCTTCTGATTGTCTTTTGTCTTTCCCTTGACGTCCATTACAGTATTAATTATGTTACCAAACACGTTCTTCTTGATATGCATGACGTCAAGGTTATGTCTAATCAGATTTGTGCTCCAATATGGCAGATCCCAGAATATACTCCTTTTGGTCCAGTTATGATCTACGCCAAATCCCTCACAACGGCTGCTCGTTGTAGGATCTTCAATAGCACATGGGATTTCTTTTACTTGCTTCCAGGTGTCCTCTCCGGACCACATTGGCGGTGGATCGCCCTTCTCCATAGCTCCGGCACGGAATGCAGTTCTGTTCCTACGGTACGGATGGTCTTTCGGCAAGAACTGCCAGTGACAATCAAAGAAGCATGGCTTTCCACCGTGTCTCAAACGAAAAGCCTTAGTGCGGTCCATGCAATACAGACATGAAAGACGACCATGAGTGCTCCATCCAGATAACATTCTATAAGCCGAAAAGTCGTTGATTGTCCACATTGTTGCTGCCCGCATCTGAAAATTCTGTTTTTTCGAAGCATCATACGTGTACACCCCTGTTTCCCATAGCTGCTTTAGCTTATCTATCAACGGCTGTAAGTACACGTCAATGTTCCTCTTTGGGTTGTTCGGACCGGGAATGATAATAGTTAAAAACATGTAATGTGTCTTCATGCACATCCAAGGCGGTAGGTTGTACGGAGTGAGGATTACCGGCCAGCATAAATATTAGGAGCCTGAAAGGCCAAATGGGATGAAACCATCAGAGCAGAGCCCCAACCTTAGATTACGTGTATCAGAAGCGAATTTAGGATATGCTCGATCGAAGTGCTTCTACGCTTCTCCATCAGATGGATGATCCAACACTCCTTCGATCTGTTGTCGCTTGTGCCAACTCATATTTTTGGCAGTCTCTTTCACCATGAATAACCTCTGCAACCGCAGCGTCAACGGCAAGTAGTACATTGAAGCAGTCGGTCTTCTAGACTTACCTGCAGTAGTTGGCTTGTAGCGATCAGCACCACAGAATTCGCACACTTCTGCATCCTTGTGATCTTATAGTAAAGCATGCATCCGTTCTGACAGCAATCGATCTTGTCATATCCCATCCAGAGGGATCTCACCATCCTCTTAGAGCGGTAAAAGTCTTTCGGTAACTTGGCACCCTTAGGCAAGATATCGGTAATCAACTTGAGCACTCTATTGTAGCATTCTAAAGTCAGACTTTATGCTCAAGAGCCGAGTGATCACTCTAACGGTGAATGGTCCTCACAGCCAGAGTATAAAGGAGTCCTTGTATTCTCCAGCAACTCCATGAACTTTGTGGCATCGGCATTCACTGTCTCCTCAGCTGCGGCACGATTGTATGGATCGAAACTAGGCCCCGCAGCGTCGAAGACCATGTTCACGTACTCGTTGTCGACACCAGTTCGGTTGTGGACATTCATATAAGGCTCCACATAAGGCTCTACATAAGGATCCGTTTGGAATGTTAAAGGTACAAGCTCTCCGTGTGCGGTCCATTGGTAATATTCAGAAGGAAACCTTTTGTGTATAAGTGATACGTCACATCTAATTCTGGTTGAAACTTCATGTTCCGATATTTTGCACACGGGCACTTAATATCCATGTCGTACATGGATTGAGAAAACGCCTTCACGAATTGGAGAAATTGTTCTACTCCGGTGATGTATTCATCTCGCACACCGCACCTATCATCTCGAATGCGGTTGTACATCCACGTATGATCTAGCAGATACATGGATATAACCATTTTTAGATATCTGCAAATATGAATAAACTTCAAAACTAAAACGAATATACTACATACTACATACTACGGCCGTGACTCGGGACCATTCCTATGAGTCGGGACCATTTCTACTACATACTACATACTACATACTAAAACGAATAAACTTCAAAACTAAAACGAATATACTACAAACTAAAATGAATATACTACATACTACGGCCGTGACTCGAGATCATTCCTATGAGCATCGGGATCAAGGAAACTACGTGTCACAAATATCGGCACTATCGGTACGTGTTACAAATTTCGGCACTATCGTGTTACAAATTAACCAACCAACAAAACTACGTGTTACAAATATCGGCACTATCAGTACGTGGTTTCGAATCGGAGTATCAGATTTTTCGGTGTCGGAAAACAAATAATTATTACTAGGAAATCAGGTTTTTCGGCACTATCGGTACCCCTGACCCAGCCCCCCCCCCCCCCCCCCCGTACCCCTCCCCCCTATACCACCCCTAACCCTAACCCGAACCCTATCCCTAATCCCTCCCCCACCAGCCCCCACCCCTCTCTACCCCCTCCAACCCCTACACCACCCCTAACCCTAACCCGAACTCAATCTCCAACCCCTCCCCTACCATCCCCCTCCCCGCCCCAGCCCCCCCCCGCCCTCACCCCCCAGCCGCCCTCACCCCCCCGCCCCTTCCTCCTAACCCGAACCCTAACCCTCCCCTTCCCCCAGCCCCCCTCCTCACCCCCAGCCGCCTTCACCCCCCTGCCCCACCCTTCCAGCCACCCCCAACCATTCCTCACCCCCAACCACCCGCACCCCTGCCCCTCCCCCCGAGCCACCAGCACCCCCCAATCACCAACAACAAATATATATATAGATAGAGAGGGAGTCACGTACCAGAGGAGAGTCGTCGGAGAGAGTGAAGTCGCCAGAGAGAGTGAGAGCGAGAGCGCCGGAGGAAGAGAGTGAGAGAGTAAAATGGATGGAGGGAAATGAATGGGGGGAATTTAATTTAGTTAGAATTTAGCGACGTTATTACTAACGTCGTTAAATTAGTCACAATTAGTGACGTTGTAGCAACGTTTCGCGACGACTACCTCACGTAACTAATATACGTCGTTGTCACGTCGCTATTTACGTCGCTAGTAGCGACGGTTACCGACGTTTCATTTATACGTTGCTAATGTCCACAATTTAGCGACATTTTGCCAACGTTGCTAAATTTACGTCACCAATTGAGCAGATTTTAGTAGTGGTTTATTTCCATCTTTAGATGCTGAGTTGAGATGTGGAGTTATTAAATTCCTTGTGGTATATCTTTTATTGCACGATTGCTCATAATATTGTTACAGCGTTCTACCGCCGACTCTGCGGCGTAGGCTGGGCGTGTAATCGGTTCATGTCCAATTATTGGGTGCAAGTCGTGACAGATATTAATCTTAGATTAGGGAATTGGATCGGGATTGGATATTTCGAGATAGGATTTAATTGAATCTCTTGAACTTGTTATCCATTCTCATTTCAGAACAGAGTTACTAAATCTTTTTGGACTCATGATGGTGATATCAGTTGTTTTGTCCTAGGATGAAACCTCGTCTATAATAGAGAACTGTACTGATGATTAGAAGTATTTTTGTTTAGCAGTGTTCATGCCCAGACTCTGTATTAGGAAACAAGTAGGATAAATTGGTGTTATTACTGATACAAGGTTAGGTAAAGATTTGGGTTAACCTGGGTTGAAATCTCTAAATTAGATATTTTAGTTTCTGATTTCCTTATTGTTTGATAGCTGCATGATAAGGTTTACATGTAATCTATCAGTTGTTTTGATATTGGGTTAGAATGGATTAGACAGTTGTGAGTTGTTCATAATGGACAAATGATTTCCATCTGGTACAGAGTATTTTAGGCTGGTTAATTTTAGTACTGTTGAATTGTTGTCTACAATTTGGATTTGGAGTTAAGAGTATATTGGAACAGTTAGTGTTGTATAGTCGATTTTACTCTAAAGTCTACAAGGAGTTATCTAGATGTTGAAATCCTTTTATAAACTCGAGAACTTGTCTTATAGAGATGATGATAGTTTAGCGGCCTATTGGACAGACAGGGTATTGGTAAATCAGTTTAGGTTGCCATCAGGTTGGAGGACCATAGCCTATTGTTGGAAATCTTAATTCTTGATTCTGTAAACCTATCTTTTGAACTCATATCAGCAGCAAGTACCCGAGTACATTGGTAAGGAACCTGCAGTATTGGTTCCTGAGAATGTAAGGGGTTTTTCCATTTACTTTAAACCAAGCTTATAGGCCTTGGTTGCTTAGGAAAGCTACAGGTGATGAACTGATAAGGGGATTATGGAATGTCTACTTTTGTTACTACCAATTGTTTGACTTAAACCTAATAGCAGGACATATTTTGTTGTAACTGTCAGTTACATAAATAGAGATGTTTGGTTAGTTCAATACTTTAACTAAACTGAATACATGATTGAAGTCTTGGGTGAATTATAATCCATTCTTCAGGAGTAGGTTAAAGAATTATTTTTGGAAGGATGGGTGGTACAGTTAAGTCATAACTGGGATAGTTGGAATAGCAGTGTCAGGACTGTCATGTTCAGGACAGTTAGTGTTATGTGTATCAATTAAGGACTAATTTGCATCAGTCTTAGCAGATACTGATTTATATCAGTACCTTAATTGGATTGATTTGAAGCATTGTCTTAGTTAAGATTGAACCATATCAGCCTGGTTAGGAACTGACTTATGTAAGTCCTGTTCAGGATTGACCCTTGAGAACTGTTTTAATATTATTTAGGTATAGTATTTCTAGAAAGGGGAAACCTGGGAAGATTAGCTTGACTGATTCATGATGCAATAGACAAACTATTATT
The DNA here is from genome assembly GCA_029216955.1 of Iris pallida. Classification (NCBI taxonomy): domain Eukaryota; kingdom Viridiplantae; phylum Streptophyta; class Magnoliopsida; order Asparagales; family Iridaceae; genus Iris; species Iris pallida. The sequence continues at coordinate 52,662 of JANAVB010013361.1, forward strand.
GACTTGGACAATTTCCCTATTTGACAGGATATTGGAAAATGCCTACTTATCACTATTTTAAGTAAACCTAAGACTGGGTATCTGTTAGGTTCTTATTACTGTAAAATCCTTATTAAGCCTAGATTGTTGACAAGGAATTAGAGACTAAGATTTGCTCATGTTTAGACCATGAATAATGATTAGGATATTAACTATGTTTCTTTTAACCAAAATAGACTTTAGAAAATAAGTTTCCACTAGGAGAGCTTTGTGTTCAACTTCAAAACCTTTATTTTTTTTTGAATAAGCTAGTTTAGGGTAGAGTGCTTATTAATCAACTTATAAATCATTTGACAGGAGGATTACCAGCTTTACTACCCACACTTGATCACCCTGAGCAAGGCAAGTATACTCCTCGGACTTGTCCATTTCTTCATGTCTTATATATTCATTCTTGTATCTTCTGGTTGACACGATATTTCACGAGATTGTCTAGTATCTGGTTCCTTGAGTTTACTTGTATCTAGAAGGGAAAATACTACAGATGTGTGATCAAACTCGAGTTACTATTCATGTGAATAGCTTAGGCTCCGCATCGTGCACGCGGGACCGAAGCCCTAACATTTCATGTTCCCTGAATCTACCCAAGCCGATCACACACTATGGATGTATTTCGATATATTTCACGTATTCGGTTCATTCTGTATTTCATGTTCAGGATTCATTTCATGTTCCCTGGATTCCCTGTATTTACTTTTCAGTATTGATGTTCAGGTTTCATGTTATGTTCTCATTTCTCGTACTTTATATATTTTCTTGTATTCATTTTCATACCATGATATTCATGTTCATTTCCTTAGATATATTTAGCTCCGCTCCTGAGTAGGATATGTTGCAGGTGAGTTGGAGGCTATCTGTGACACTTATTACGGGAGGAGCCTGGAGGCACATATAAGCCAGCAGATGTTGCTCTGGACTTAGAGGCTGAGGAGGCCTAGTACCTTCCTTTTAGTTTTACCTAGACTTTGTATTAGAGACAATCAGTTTAATTTTCATTTGCTGGAAATGTAATAACTCTTAGACTTGTATTTGATTCTGGGATTAGATATTAGATGTTGTGGTTTATATTCATTATTATCTGGACTTGTAGTTTTCCCTAAAGATTGGTACAGCTTACTTCATCGTGTCTAACGACGAAGGCTAGGCGTGTCCGACACGTGTCCGATTATTCGGGAGCAGAAAGTTGCGAGCATGCTACTTTTCGACCTTGCCAGAGCCTGGTACCGCGAGGAGCCCCAGTTAGCTGTGCCCCAGGTTCTTTGGACAGATTTTAAAACTCTGTTCAAGGAGAAGTTCTTCCCCGATATTGAGCGAGACGAGCTTCGGATGCAGTTCGAGGCCTTGCAGTTGGGGACCATGACGGTGGCAGAGTATACATCAGAGTTCATCCGACTCAGTAGGTTCGCAGAGAACCTAGTCGGCACGCCAGAGGAGAGGGCTTGGAGGTTCAAGAAGGGCCTCACTAGGGAGCTACGGCATGCAGTGGCGATCAGTCAGGCGACGACTTACTCGAGCATCCTCAAGATTGCTCAGGCTAGTAGAGAAGGAGATGGACCCAAGGCCCAAGATGGATAGGGACATCGGCAGTAGCAGCTATCAGGCACCGACGAAGAGGACACAGATTCAGACTCAGACGAGGCCACCACAGCCGACAGCAGTTCAGCATCATCATGTCCGAGTTCCAACAGTTCAGCATCAGAGACAGCAGGGAGTCACTTGCACATACTGTTATCAACCAGGACACCATGTCGAGGTCTTTTACAAGAGGCATCGGACTTTGTCTATTCTGTGGGTCAGATGCACATCAGATAAGAGACTGTCAGCAGGCCACAGCCAGACTAGCAGGAGGACCCCGAGGAGCTGGAGGACCACCACCTGTACCACCCAGAACACTACCTGCTGCACCCCAGAGAGGAGGACCAGCTCTACCACCTCAGCAGCAGAGATTTGCATAGCACCAGCAGCAGCATAGGGGAGGACCACAGTGGGGACGTGCTTACATCATGGCCGCAGTTGAGAAGGAGAAGACAACTCCAGATGTTATCACAGGTTCTATCATCATATATTCATTTTCTGCTATTGTATTGTTTGATTCTAGAGCCACACATAGCTTTGTATCATATGAGTTTCTGCATAGACACGACTTCACACCTAAGCCCACTAGGAGGAACTATCGGATTATGATAGGAGGAGGGGTAGTACCAGTTGGTGAGATGGTGGATTGCCCTTTCACTATAGCTGGGAGAGAGCTTACGGCTCGACTTCTAGTGATACCATTGCACGGATTTGATGTAGTCCTCGGCATCGACTGGATGAGTGAGCAGTTTGCTGTAATTGACTGCCATAAAGGGAAGGTTACTTTCAGTCCGCCCGGAGTTCCATCGTTCAAGGTCTGAAGATGAATTAAAGAGAGACCAGAGGGAGTCTACTTCGGAGCAGTTGCAGAAGCCCAAGAGTTGCCGCATCCGTTGATATTACAGAGTTTCTTGACGTCTTTTTCGAGGAGTTGCCAGGATTGCTGCCAGATCGAGATATGGAGTTCAGCATCAACTTAGTGTCCGGATCAGCGCCGAAGTTCCAGCATTGCTACAAGATCAACCAGAAGGAAGCTGCGGAGTTGAAGGCCCAGATTGATGAGTTGGAAGGAAAGGGTTTTATTCGGTCCAGTGCTTCACCCTGGGGAGCACCGGTACTCTTCGTGCCCAAGAAGGATGGACTATGAGGATGTGTATCGATTACCGTGTCCTCAATAACATCCCCATCAAGAATAAATACCTATTGCCAGGGATTGATAAGCTGCTTGATCAGCTGAGTGGGGCGAAGGTCTTTTCCAAGATTGACCTTCTGTCGGGATATCATCAGATGAAGGTTCGGGAGCAGGATATTCCGAAGACAGCTTTTAATACCCGTTATGGCCAGTATGAATTTTTGGTGATGCCGTTCGGACTCACCAATGCCAGAGCAGTGTTTATAAACTTGATGAATAAAGTTTTTCACAAGTATCTGGAAAAGTTTTTCGTAATCTTTATTGACGACATCTTGATATATTCAAAGACCGAGGAGGAGCATGTGGAGCACCTGCGAATTGTGTTGGAGATTCTGCAGAAGGAGAAGATGTACGGAAAGCTCTCAAAGTACGAGTTCTTTCTGGACAGAGTGGAGTTCTTAGGGCATGTGGTGACTGGAGAGGGGATTTTCGTAGATCCCAAGAAGATTGAAGCTGTGGAAGCATGGGCACCTCCCAAGTCAGTAGCTGAGATTCGTAGTTTCCTGAGACTAGCAGGTTACTACAGGAAGTTCATAAAAGATTTTGCCTAGATAGCAGAGCCAATGACGAAGCTTATACGGAAGGACGAGAAATTCATCCAGAGCGACAGTCTGCCAGTCAGCATTTGAAGAATTGAATAGAAGACTCACTACAGCACCAGTTTTAGCTTTGCCATCATGATCTGGAGGATTCGTCTTCTACAGTGATGCATCAGGGAAAGGCTTGGAATGTGTGCTTGAGCAGAACAAGAGGGTCATTGCTTATGCTTCTAGACAGTTGAGACCTATGAGAAGAATTACCCTACACATGACTTGGAGCTTGCAGCAGTCAATTTTGCCTTAAAACTATGGAAGCGCTACTTATATGAAGAGAGAGTGGACATCTTCACGGACCACAAAAGACTGAAGTATGTTTTCACTCAGAAGGAGCTGAATATGAGGCAGCAAAGATGGTTGGAACTCATGAAGGATTTCGACATCAATATGCAATACCACCCTGGAAGGCGAATGTGGTAGCAGATGCTCTCAGTCGATATCATGTTGCTATGTTTCTCACTATGGACCGACATCATCTAAAGGATCTTGAGAGTCTGGGGATCGAGATTGTTCTTCCGAGAGTTGGATGGCAGCTGATGCACATGCAGATACAGTTAGGACTGATAGAGAAAATCAAGGAGGCCCAATTTCTAGATGAGGGACTCCGATGTCTCAGAGGCCAAGCAGAGGCAGGATTGCTTGACGACTTCACTATTGCAGATGATGGATCCGGAGACACGAAACTCAGTTGTGTGTGCCTAAGGATTTGTGGAAGGAGGTGATGCAGGAGACCCACCAGTCGCAGTATTCTATACATCCGGGATCTACCAAGATGTATAAGGATCTGCGGGAGTATGTTTGGTGGTATGGGATGAAACGAGAAGTTGCCAGATTTGTTTCCAGATGCCTTATGTGCCAGCAAGTCAAGGCAGAGCAGCAGAGACCAGCAGGATTACTCCAGCCTTTACCTATTCTGGAATGGAAGTAGGAACATATCACCATGGACTACGTCTCTGGTTTACCGCTTACGTCCGGTGGCAAGAATGCTATTTGGGTTATCGTGGACTGACAGACAAAATTCGTTCACTTTATTCCGTTCAAGGTAGGGCTGTCGACCGAGAAGCTTGCAGATCTCTACATGCGTCAAATCGTGAGGATTCACGGGGTGCCGATAATCATCATTTCAGACAGGGACAGCCGCTTCACATCACACTTCTGGAGGAGTCTACAACTGAACATGGGTTCATAGTTGAAGTTCAGCACCGCCTATCATCCACAGACAGACGGGCAGTCCGAGAGGACCATTCAGACACTGGAGGACATGCTGCGAGTTTGTACACTCGATTTCGACAGTTCGTAGGAGGATCACTTGCATCTATTGCATGGAGTTTGCCTATAACAATAGTTATCAGGCTAGCATCGAAATGACACCGTTCGAGGCACTGTACGGACAGAGATGTCGCATACCTTTATCTTGGGACGACGTTGGCGAGAGGGCTTTGCTTGGGCCAGAGATGGTGGTAGATTCGGCCGAGAAGATCAGACTGATCAGATAGTGCCTCAGAGTTGTACAGGATCGACAGAAGCACTGGGCAGACAACAGCAGACGGCTACTAGAGTTCAAAGTTGGAGATAGAGTGTTCCTGAAAATCTCGTCGACCAGAGGCATCGCAGAGGCGGTAAGCTCAGTCCGAGGTACATCGGGCCTTTCGATGTGACGACACGGATTGGCGATGTGGCATATCGACTAGCATTTCCAGCTAGCTTGGAGAAAGTGCATGACGTCTTCCACATGTCTCCGCTTCGACGCTACATTCCAGACCCGAGCCACGTGGTGGACTACTCAAAGCTAGAGGTGGGTCCAAGCTTGATCTACGAGGAGCAGCCAGTGGAGATCCTTGATAGGAGGGAGAAGAAACCGCAGAATCAGACTATTCCACTTGTCCGCGTCATATGGAAACACCACTCTCCGGGAGAGTCCACATGGGAGCACGAGGATGAGATGTGGGCGCGCTATCCCAGCTTGTTTGCCTGAATAGATGTTAGTGTTTTGAAATTTTTAAATATTTTGTGGTGTTTTGTGAATCAGTTATGGAATATTTTCTTGAATTTCGAGGATAAATTTTTTTTAGGGGGGAAGATTTGTAACCCCACTTCTAAAATTTTTAGAATATTTTTTTCTTTTCAAATAAATATACTATAGAATTATTTTTAAGTGAAAGTGAATTCTCCTTATTATTTTTTTAACTCACAATTCTTTAATTGTCTTTTGGGCTGACTCGGCCCAAGCCCATGTGACATATTACCACCTTTGATTTCTGTAACGCTCCAGTCCCAAAATACGTAGGACTAGAACGTAATCATGCCAGCTGTAATCATACGAGTAAATATACGACTCGTATGTATACATAAGCTGTAAAATATAGAAAGCCAAGACACTAAATCTCATCCACAAAGATAAATAATAATATAAAAGCAACTTTGAGTTTGTCATGTATACAATCGTTGGGCGGAGACAAATCCACTACCAACTACATTAAATATGGAAAAAATATACAAGGAAAGAATTGAGCAAGCGAGAGCAAGTGACGAATCCAAGAGTAATCATCACGATGGAATAGAGCGCAAGTCATGGCCCTAGCTAGAGCACCTGCAAAAATCACAAGACACACCTGGAGAGATAACCAGGTCCTCAGAGGGACGTAACAAGACACATAATATCATGCCATTAAACTGAATAATAAAAGATCAACAGAAAAATATGCATGAGTAAAGGTTCCTAACCATTCTACGTGGATTGCACTTTAGAGGACAACGTTCTACGCAGGGGCTGTAACGGATTCACGCAAGCAAGTAATAGAGAGTGGCCGTCAAGTAGCGCTCATCCGAGACACTATCGGCCCGAGCAGAAGGTAGTGCTCACAAGAGTCACCCTCGGCCCAAAATGTGTGTAAAAATAAATGTAGCCCCTACGCTAATAACTGTCCCCTTCCCCCAATGATACTATACATGCGTCATCTCCACGACACTGTTTAATCCTTAATAACTGCCAAGTCTTCTACACAATCTATTAGCAGTTATATCCTAACGCACGGCCTGTACGCACCAATGATCAGTCAGCACGCAAGTCCGCATCTATATGCGACTCACAACTCACACACAATCCGTGGCACATCGTGACAGTTTATGAGATGCACTAAACATACGGTGGTCCCTTAACTCTAAGCCAATTGCATAAAGTATAATAATTTACATCTATATATAGTTTTGAAAGAACGACATAAAGAAAAAGCATGCATGATATTGAGCAAGAAATTAAACAGTAAAGGCAAGGTGTCTTGCCTTGTGTGTCGCCTGGTGTGGTGCGATGATCCGACAAGTCCAGTCTTGTCAAATAGCCATGGTCGATGTGTAGGGTTCCGCGGTCGCGAGAAAATAGGCAAGCATGATTAGTCATGAGTAATGAGGATAATTAGAAGAATTTGTGGAGTAGATAATTATACAAATTCTTAGAAAGATTTATATACTTTAAAACATGCTTACTTGTAAAAATTCACTTATGGAAATACTATGAAAAATATGTACATATAATAATTTTGAACATTATATCTTATTAGTCAAAATACTCCAAGTTGTAAATAGGTTTAAGGTGAAATTAAATTTCATAATTTAAAATACTTCAAAAAAAAATAGAACCGATCAAATATATGCACATAGAATTCAAAAAGAAAATTTAAGTTGATCATCGGCGCTGGTCGCTCGGCGGGAACGCGGCGGATTAGGTCGGCGGTTCTCAGGCAGGGCCGGAGCGGGAAGCCAGGCTCACGGATCTGGGCGCTAGGCAGAATCGCTGGTCGCGGAGGATGAACGGCGACAGTCTCGCGGCGGCGGAGGGATGTGGGCTGGCCTGCGCGGGAAGTCGGGGACGGCGAAGGTTCGACGGCGGTGGTTGTATGGCTCCGGCGTGCGGAAGGGGATCTGGACGACGGCGAAGGGATTTGCCGGCCGGGGTCGGCGGAAGGCGGCGGGTCCGCTGGGTCTCGCGGAGCGGCTGCTAAGGAGGGACGGCACGGTGGATGGCCACTCGCGACGAGGTGGCCGGAGCGCGGGTTCGCATCTCCGGTGTGTTGCTGGATGGACGCGGAGAACAGGGCTAGTCGGCGGGGAACACGGCGGAGGCTTCCTTCGCGTGCTGGTGGTGTCGTGGCCCTGTGCGGTGGTGCGGAGGACTCGGTCGAGGTGAGGGTTTCTTTATTCCTCCTCATTTTCTTTCCTGGTGATGGTGGCGGTAGTGTTCTGTGGGTTTGGGCACCGGGGTCGGTCGGGATGATGGCGGAGAGTTTGGGTTGCGACAATGAGGATGATGGTGGTGGTGATGGTTGTCGCGGAAGAGGTGGTCAGAGATCTGGGGTGGTGATGGCAGTGGTTGGCGGTGGCGGTGTATTGGGGGTGGCCGGAGTGGCCTGGGTGGTGATCGGGATGATGACGAGGCGACGGTGGTGGTGGCGGTTTGGTGATTTATTGTCTTCGTGTCCGGGCTGTGGATACGACGTAGATGACTGTAAAGCACTGGAATAATATTCTGTGTCACAGACACGATGCACAGCACGAATTGTGGAGATTGGTTGGTGAAATTTTATGGATGAGTACCTCTCCTTTTATAGGAGGTGGGAATTCCCATTAGGATAGGACTAGTATTCATTTAAATTGCGATGGATAATTCCATCCTTTATTTTAAATAATTTTTAAATTATTTAATCAATTCTAGATAAAACCTTCACTTAATAAAATCTACTCAAACTTTAAATTATCGTATTTAATCAAATATCAAATCAAACTAAATTTTAAACATCTTTTTCGTAAATATTAAAAATATAATAATATTAATTTCGAAAAATCATGATAATTACTTAAATATTAAATCAATAAGTAACTTTTTATAAATAACAAAAATATGTTACTATACAAATTCCAAATTTCGCAAATATCTAGAATATATTTTTGTATAAACCAAAATTTTCAATTCACTACTTATTTTAAAACGACGAACAAAATAACTCTTTTATAAAGATAAAATATTTATTATATTTATTTTATATAAAAAATAATTTTATTATAAAAATATTTTTCTAAAAATATATACGCTCGCACATATTCGTACTCGTCGAGCAATTTACGAAATATGTCGTTTGCGTACAACGTACAATACGACTATGCGACGTACAATACAAAATTTTTAAATCAGTACCAAAAATCGATAAAAATATAGTAGAAATTTAGGGGTTTTACATCCTACCCAACTTAAAGGAATTTTGTCCTCAAAATTTAGGAATTATTAGGGTAGGTAGGTGAAGGGGTTGGAAAGAGTTTATTCGAATAGAATCATGATCAAATAGTTGAACGAGGAGTTCGTAGCGGAGTTCACCGAAACAGGTAATTCATATAACTATGCAAATAAACAATAGATGTAGTTTAAAAGATGATCATATACATGACAACCCTCAAACGTCTCATTAACAATAACATCGATGTATAATCTCAAAATGAGTAATAAATTCTCTATCTTCAAAATTTAAATTTGCGTTGATATCTTCATAGTTTTGTGGTTTAATAAAATCATCAATGACCTTCAATACTCATCTCTATTTCTACTCAAAGTTTTCAATTTCCTTAACATATGGCTGAAATCGAATATTTTCTAGTAAAAAAATCAACAAGTCACTACTTGGAAATCTCTTCCATGTCTACCTATATAAATTTTCAACTAAGTTTCCTCGGAACTTGAAATTTTGTATATCCTTCAATTGAATTAGTAGAAAGCAAAATTAATTTCCATCTCAATCATGAACTTTATATTCACATTCATCATATCTATATATCTTATTTTCCTTAACATCAAAGATTTAGAAAGTTTTACTCTTCAATATCTCTTTAACCTCGAAAAATCAATCAAATCCATATCGTATTATCTAATGAACAGTTTCATCGGTACTTGCCTTTCTTTCTCTTTTTTTTTGATTGAGAGATCACCTTTGTTTATATCATCTCTTCAACAAAAATCACATTCCGCCCTTTTCATCTTATGTCAAATTTTATACCTTGTAGTCGCGTAACCATCTTAACAAATTATACCATTAATCTCCTCTATAAAATTTTCTAATCTAACTATGCATAACTGAAGGGTATCAAGATCAAAATTTTCATCTTCGTTCAAGGGAATCATAAGAAACAAGGGTTTTATGATCAAAGAGGAAAATCAAACAAGGAAAAGAGTAAGAGTATAGTTAGGTTCCATGGTTGTGGTAAGGATTTGAATAATAAATACTAATTATTGCACATAAATAAAATTTTATGGGCCTAAGCAATTTAAGATAATGCACAAAAATAAAAGACACAGGTTTAATAATAAGCACAGGCTAAGCATTTAAGAAATTAAGTAGAATACAATCACATATCGGTTTGAAGGAATTGAGTCAAGATTTGGTCTCTAGCTGAAGACAGAAAGGATAAAGGTATTATGGTAGGGGTTTATAGCTAACCATTTGACTTGAGAGTCGCATCATAAAAATAGAGTGCAAGGGGACGTGTTTTAGTGGCACGTGTTATACCTGCATGAAGGTGAGCTCATCTAGGTTTTATATATAAAATTTTGTTGGCTGAAAAAGTCTAGTATTGTGCTCCAAATATTCAAGTCACGGTAAAGAACACAAAAGAATCTAAATAGAAGGTGGGAGTTCATGAGATAATGATTAACGCACAAAATAAATGACCAAGTTAAAGCATGAAATAAAGACAATTCAGATTCCAGTAGATCAATAAGTTAGGAATACAATTTCTAGAGATATGATAGCCAATTGATGGGGTATGATCAAGGAGCAATCCAATTATTTCTCAAGTTTCAAATGGTTTAGAAAGTCACGATTAAAATCTAGATTTGAGGAAATGTCGAGTGCGTCAAGATTGAGATATCTTCACATAGTTTTGGCAGATGACTTAACGACACTCGAGTACATACAACTATCATGGCAATTAATGAGGAATACTTGTATCCCATTAGGGTGACTTGCTTGCTTCTTGGTCCTCTACCAATATATAATCTAATTTTAAATTTCAAGTTCCTCAACAGTTTCGAAATAAAATCTCAAGATACTCCATCAAGTATTTAATCATAACTCAAAGTTTAATTTCCGTTAAATAAATTCCAAGTAACCTTCATCATATCTAATGCAGCACAACTAAACTTTCATAATAAGCTATCACTTTTAAAATTTTCCAATTCTCAAATGTACCTCGAGAAAAACTCTTAGCCCGTTTCATCAATCGCAAATCGTGTAACTCAAATTAAATATATTTTTTACCAAAATTTAAATATCCAAAATCAAGGCTTTAAACTTGAAATCTAATTAACTTTTTAAATCATAGATCATATGACACAATTTAAAATTTAAATTTTCCTTCAAAATCGCTTTCATATCCTCCAAATATTTAAACAAAATTTTTACCACCATCTCTTCAACTCAAAATTAAATAAACTTATAAATCATTCGCACAATTTAAAACCATTTAAAACCTCAAGTTCTCTCTCTTCTAAACTTTCGTCTCTCTAGTCGTCTACAAAATCATAATTTAAACTCTTTAAATAATCTCGAGATAAACTTTATCATATTATAATCCAAACTTAAAGTTAACCGAAATCAAGTGTCACAATATAAAAACTCAAGATATTTCTCAAATTGATTCCATATCCCTAATAAATTATAACTATTTCACCATTTCAAAAATTTCGTAAATTAAAATTTGTTTTCTCGATCCAGCTATCCTCTTGTGTATACCACCTTATAATAATAAAATTCTAACCATCCTTTGAAGGTGGTAATATACTACTACCCAACTTGGAATTAACTAATCCTTAAGATCATATTCCTAGGAAAAATAAATGCTTTTATACTCAAATATAACCTCAATGGATATTATTTGTCAATATAATTCTTCTTGCCATAGGGTTGACCAATGATTATAGTGTAGTCATCTTTCTAACCATGTTTAGCACGAGATGACAGGGTGTGGGTAGAAGGAGTTCAAGCAAGATACAAAAATCAAGGGAAGCCACGGGTGTCGGAATATGAAAATCAAGGAAGGTCAAGGAAGGTGATCAAGTATGTGGATGAGATTCCTAGATTCTAATCCTATATTGCAGGCCCGCTCGGTACAGTCATGTAACTGAACGGCAAACTGGACCTGCATGGGCCACCACAAAAACATATAACGCCCCAGTCCCAAAATACGCAGGACTAGAACGTAATCATGCCAGCTGTAATCATACGAGTAAATATACGACTCGTATGTATACATAAGCTGTAAAATATAGAAAGCCAAGACACTAAATCTCATCCACAAAGATAAATAATAATATAAAAACACCTCTGAGTTGTCATGTATACAATCGTTGGGCGGAGACAAATCCACTACCAACTACATTAAATATGGAAAAAAATATACAAGAAAAGAATTGAGCAAGCGAGAGCAAGTGATGAATCCAAGAGTAATCATCACGACGGAATAGAGCGCAAGTCATGGCCCTAGCTAGAGCACCTGCAGAAATCATAAGACACACCTGGAGAGATAACCATGTCCTCAGAGGGACGTAACAAGACACATAATATCATGCCAATAAACTGAATAATAAAAGCTCAACAGAAAAATATGTATGAGTAAAGGTTCCTAACCATTCTACGTGGATTGCACTTTAGAGGACAACGTTCTACACAGGGGCTGTAACGGATTCACGCAAGCAAGTAATAGAGAGTGGCCATCAAGTAGCGCTCATCCGAGACACTATCGGCCCGGGCAGAAGGTAGTGCTCACAAGAGTCACCCTCGGTCCAAAATGTGTGTAAAAATAAATGTAGCCCCTACGCTAATAACTGTCCCCTCCCCCCAATGATACTATACATGCATCATCTCCACGAACTATTTAATCCTTAATAACTACCAAGTCTTCTACACAATCTATTAGCAGTTATATCCTAACGCACGGCCTGTACGCACCAATGATCAGTCAGTACGCAAGTCCGCATCTATATGCGACTCACAACTCACACACAATCCGTGGCACATCGTGACAGTTTATGAGATGCACTAAACATACGGTGGTCCCTTAACTCTAAGCCAATTGCATAAAGTATAATTTACATCTATATATAGTTTTGAAAGAACGACATAAAGAAAAAGCATGCATGATATTGAGCAAGAAATTAAACAGTAAAGGCAAGGTGTCTTGCCTGGTGTGCGCCTGGTGTGGTGCGATGATCCGACAAGTCCAGTCTTGTCAAATAGCCATGGTCGATGTGTAGGGGTCCGCGGTCGCGAGAAAATAGGCAAGCATGATTAGTCATGAGTAATGAGGATAATTAGAAAAATTTTGGAGTAGATAATTATACAAATTCTTCGAAAAGATTTATATTACTTTAAAACATGCTTACTTGTAAAAATTCACTTACGGAAATACTATAAAAATATGTATATATAATAATTTTGAACATTATATCTTATTAGTCAAAATACTCCAAGTTGTAAATAGGTTTAAGGTGGAAATTAAATTCATAATTTAAAATACTTCAAAAAAAAATAGAACCGATCAAATATATGCACATAGAATTCAAAAAGAAAAATTTAAGTTGAAGTTTGCTAGCATTTGTTCAATTAAATAATAGTGAAAATAATAATGTATACATATACTATCAATATAGCAAATGAATAATAATAATAATAATAATAATAATAATATAATAATAATAATAATAATAATAATAATAATAAAGCTAATAATAAGGATAATAATAATAACACTATATAATGAAATATAATAATACTAATAACAGTAATATTAATACTAAATAATAGAAATTTCATAATAATATAGAATAATAATAATACTAATAATAATGATAATGATAATAATAATAATAATAATAATGATAAAAACCAATATACTTTAATAGAACTACTGGTAACTAGTTCTTCCCCAATTTAGTTCGGGAGAGAGAGAGAGAGATGAAGTTCGGGAGAAAGAGATGAGGGAAAGTAGTGAAGGAGAAGGTTCGGCAAGGAGCTTACCGAGTGGGCGAAGGTTGGAAGGACGGGGCCGACTCGGCCGACGGAGGCGCGGATAGGCGCCATCGGCGCTGGTCGCTCGACGGGAACGCGGTGGATTAGGTCGGCGATTCTCAGGCGGGGCAGCCAGGCTCAAGGATCTGGGCGCTGGGGCAGAATCGCTGGTTGCGGAGGATGGACGACGACAGTATCGCGACGGCGGAGGGATGTGGGCTGGCCTGCGCGGGAAGTCGGGGACGACGAAGGTTCGATGGCGGTGGTTGTATGGCTCCGGCGTGCGGAAGGGGATCTGGACGACGAGAAGGGATTTTCCAGCCGGGGTCGGCGGAAGGCGGGTCCGCTGGGTCTCGCGGAGGCGGCTGCTAAGGGGGCGGCACGGTGGATCGCCACTCGCGGCGAGGTGGCCGGAGCGCGGGTTCGCATCTCCAGTGTGGTGCCGGATGGATACGGAGAACAGGGCTAGTCGGCGGGGAACACGACGGAGGCTCCTTCGCGCGATGGTGGTGTTGTGGCCCTGTGCGGTGGTGCAGAGGACTCGGTCGAGGTGAGGGTTTCTTTATTCCTCCTTATTTTCTTTCCTGGTGATGGTGGCGGTGGTGTTCTGGGTTTGGGACCGGGGTCGTCCGGGAGGATGGCGGAGAGTTTGGATTGCGGCAATGAGGATGATGGTGGTGTGATGGTTGTCGCGGAAGAGGTGGTCGGAGATCTGGGATGGTGATGGCAGTGGTTGGCGGTGGCGGTGTATTGGGGGTATCCGGAGTGGCCTGGGTGGTGATCGGGATGATGACGAGGCCATGGTGGTAGTGGCAGTTTGGTGATTTATTGTCGTTGTGTCCGGGCTGTGGACACGACGTGGATGACTGTAAAGTACTAGAATAATATTCTGCGTCATAGACACGATGCACAGAACGAATTATGGAGATTGGTTGGTAAAATTTTATGGATGAGTACCTCTCCTTTTACAGGAGGTGGGAATTCCCATTAGGATAGGACTAGTATTCGTTTAAATTGCGATGGATAATTCCATCCTTTATTTTAAATAACTTTTAAATTATTTAATCAATTCTAGATAAAACCTTCACTTAATAAAATCTCCTCAAACTTTAAATTATCGTATTTAATCAAATATCAAATCAAACTAAATTTTAACACCTTTTTCGTAAATATTAAAATATAATAATATTAATTTCGAAAATCATGATAATTACTTAAATATTAAATCAATAAGTAGCTTTTTATAAATAACAAAAATAGTTACTATACAAATTCCAAATTTCGCAAATATCTAGAATATATTTTTGTATAAACCAAAATTTTCAATTCACTACTTATTTTAAAACGACGAACAAAATAATTCTTTTATAAAGATAAAATATTTATTATATTTATTTGAACAAGTACTTTCCTATATAAAAAATAATTTTATTATAAATTTTTTTTTCTAAAAATATGTACGCTCGCACATATTCGTATTCGTCGAGCAATTTACGAAATATGTCGTTTGCACAACGTACAATACGACTACGCGACGTACAATACAAAATTTTTAAATCAGTACCAAAAATCGATAAAAATAGTAGAAATTTAGGGGTTTTACAATTTCTACTTTAAGAATCAGCTCTGTTTAATAAATTGAGACCCCAAACCAATTTTGCTTATGATTTTGATCCCCCGTAGGAATTCAAACCTTCTATAACCACCTCTGACAGGAGTAGTGGAGGAAATTTTAATTCCCGCCCTTCCATTCCCTTCTCCAAGTTTCCTGACGGTTATTTAAAGGACCCTTCCTTTTGATTCTTTTCTTCTCCAAAGCTCAATTTCGAGTCACAATCAATTCATGGTGATGAGAGCCGTTGGTGTCTGCTAAAGCTTTCAATCATCAACAATGATCGAGCCTCTGCAACCACAGCGAAACGAAGCCACACCTCGACGAGTATGCAGCGTGCGAAAGGGATCTCGGCATTGATAGCAGGGATCAATTTTCAGATCACAAATTCCTTTGATTCAATAGATCTGGTAAGGATTCTCTTTACTTCTCGAATTATGCTGAATCTGGATATGGATCGACTGATGGATTGACTGTCTTTTCTTGTAATCAACAAGATGTGGGAGTCATGGATCGGTGATCGATCCAACCAAATTCTTTGTCTCATCATATCACCTAGACAAGGTAATTTCCTACTGATTTTAGAATGTGTTGATCTTCCTTGATCTTAAATATCAGATTGGTTTGATCCTGTGAGAGTAGTTCTAGTGATCTTGCTAAGTTCTACTCGATCTTGCAGATCCATTAGTTGAAGCTCCTTGAAATTCCTGAGAACTGATACTTGAACTTTTGGTGATCTAGAGTTGGATACAACAAGTAGGTATCCGATCTCTGTGTCTTTGATTTTATTACATTTAGTCTTGTAAGATTTAATTTGTGAAGCAATTTTCTTTGTTTGATTCTATTTTGCTCGATTATGATCCCTAAGGATTTGGATCACCTGGATTTAGAGCTCTCAGTCGACTGTTATTTGATCCCATCTCGATCAGGTAATGCTAATCTCCTGCGTAGGCTCTATTGGTTAATTTTCATTTTTGAATGATGCTGGATGATCACGAATCGAGTTAGTATATTATCTTGAGTTGAAAGTCCAAATCTTATAGGATTGATATTAATCTTAGATTGGGGAATTGGATCGGGATTGTATATTTCGAGATAGGATTTAATTGAATCTCTTGAACTTGTTATATCCATTCTCATTTCAGAACAGAGTTACTAAATCTTTTTGGACTCTGATGGTGATATCAGCTGTTTTGTCCTAGGATGAAACCTCGTCTATAATAGAGAATTGTACTGATGATTAGAAGTATTTTTGTTTAGCAGTGTTCTTGCCCAGACTCTGTATCAGAAAAGCAGCAGGATAAATTGGTGTTATTACTGATACAAGGTTAGGTAAAGATTTGGGTTAACCTGGGTTGAAATCTTAAATTAGATATTTCAGTTTCTGATTTCCTTATTGTTTGATAGCTGCATTATAAGGTTTACATGTAATCTATCAGTTGTTTTGATATTGGGTTAGAGTGGATTAGACAGTTGTGAGTTGTTCATGGTGGACAGATGATTTCCATCTGGTACAGAGTATTGTAGGCTGGTTAATTTTAGTACTATTGAATTGTTGTGCAATTTGGATTTGGAGTTAAGAGTATATTGGAACAGTTAGTGTTGTATAGTCGATTTTACTCTAAAGTCTACAGGGAGTTAGCTAGATGTTGAAATCCTTTTATAAACTCGAGAACTTGTCTTATAGAGATGATGATAGTTTAGGGGCCTATTGGACATACAGGGTACTGGTAAATCAGTTTAGGTTGTCATTAGGTTGGAGGACCACAGCCTATTGTTGGAAATCTTAATTCTTGAATCTGCAAACCTATCTTTTGAACTCATATCAGCAGCAAGTACTCGAGTACATTGGTAAGGAACCTGCAGTATTGGTTCCTGAGAATGCAAGGGGTTTTTCTATTTACTTTAAACCAAGCTTATAGGCCTTGGTTGCTTTGGAAAGCTACAGGTGATGAACTGATAAGGGGTTTATGGCATGTCTACTTTTGTTACTACCAATTGTTTGACTTAAACCTAATAGCAGGACATATTTTGTTGTAACTGTCAGTTACATAAATAGAGATGTTTGGGTTAGTTCAATACTTTAACTAAACTGAATACGGATTGAAGTCTTGAGTTGAATTATAATCCATTCTTCAGGAGTAGGTTAAAGAATTATTTTAGAAAGGATGGGTGGTACAGTTAAGTCATAACTGGGTAGTTGGAATAGCAGTGTCAGGACTGTCATGTTCAGACAATTAGTGTTATGTGTATCAACTAGGGACTGATTTGTATCAGTCTTAGCTGACACTGATTTATATCAGCACCTTAATTGGATTGATTTGAAGCAGTGTCTTAGTTAAGATTGAACCATCAGCCTGGTTAGGAACTGACTTATGTAAGTCCTATTCAGGACTGACCCTTGAGAACTGTTTTAATATTATTTAGGTATAGTATTTCTAGAAAGGGGAAACCTGGGAAGATTAGCTTGACTGATTCATGATGCAATAGACAAACTGTTATTGACTTGGACAATTTCCCTATTTGACAGGATATTGGAAAATGCCTACTTATCATTATTTTAAGTAAACCTAAGACTGGGTATCTGTTAGGTTCTTCTTATTACTGTAAAATCCTTATTAAGCCTAGATTGTTGACAAGGAATTAGAGACTAAGATTTCCTTATGTTTAGACCTTGAATAATGATTAGGATATTAACTATGTTTCTTTTAACCAAAATAGACTTTAGAAAATAAGTTTCCACTATAAGAGCTTTGTGTTCAACTTCAAAACCTTTATTTTTTTGAATAAGCTAGTTTAGGGTAGAGTTCTTATTAATCAACTTATAAATCATTTGACAGGAGAATTTTATCTTTACTACCCACACTTGATCACCCTGAGCAAGGCAAGTATACTCCTCGATTTTTCCATTTCTTTATGTCTTGTATATTCATTCTTGTATCTTCTGGTTGACACGATATTTTACGAGATTGTCTGGTATCTGGTTCCTTGAGTTTACTTGTGTCTGGGAGGAAAAATACTGCAGATGTGTGTAGGGGTGAGCATCGGTTCGGTTCGGTTCAAACCGAACCGAATATGTGAAAACCGAAATAACCGTAAACCGTATTTTTCAAAACCGAAAACCGAACCGTTTTTATAAAAACCGAACAAAAACCGAACCGAATTAATTCGGTTCGATTTTCGGTCGGTTCGGTTTCATGGGCCAATGTGCATGGCCTTCAAGTTTTTAGCAAAATAGGCCTATTTAAATAACAAAATTTAAAAAAAACATATGACATTATTGTATTTATGAATTGTTATATTATATAGAGTGAAAGATATTAGTATATATAGATTGAGGGTAGATAGAGAGAGTGCTCAAAGAAGCACCGACGTAGAATATGAGAAGAGAGTGCGCTCAGTTAGGGGTTAATAAACATTAGTATATGTATATTGTGGATAGTTTGATAAATTACTAAATCTAAATCGGTTTTCGGTTCGGTTCAGTTTTTCGGATGAAGAACCGAAAACCGAACCGTTATTTCAAATTTTTAAATTTTCAAACCGTAACCGAACCGATAACCGAAAAACCGAACCGTTTGTCATATTTCGGTTCGGTTCGGTTTTCGGTTTTCAACCGTTATATGCTCACCCCTAGATGTGTGATCAAACCCGAGTTACTATTCATGTGAATAGCTTAGGCCCCGTTTCGTGCACGCGGGACTGAAGCCGTAGCATTTCATGTTCCCTGAATCTACCCAAGCCGATCACACACTCTGAACATTTTTCGATATATTGCACGTATCAGGTTCATTGTTTATTTCATGTTCAGAATTCATTTCATGTTCCTTGGATTCCCTGTATTTATTTTTCAGTATTCATGTTCAGGTTTTATGTCATGTTCTCATTTCTCGTACTTTATATATTTTCATGTATTCATTTTCATACCATGATGTTCATGTTTATTTTCTTGGATATACTTAGCTCTGCTCCTGACTAGGATATGTTGCAGGTGCGTTGGAGACTATCTGTGGCACTTATTACGGGCAGGAGCCTGGAGGCACCTATGAGCCAGCTGATGTTGCTCTGGACTTAGAGGCTGAGGAGGCCTAGTTCCTTCCTTTTAGTTTTACCTGGACTTTGTATTAGAGACACCAGTTTACTTTTCATTTGCTGGAAATGTAATAACTCTTAGACTTGTATTTGATTCTGGGATTCGATATTAGATGTTGTGGTTTATATTCATTATTATCTGGACTTGTTGTTTTTCCTAGAGATTGGTACAGCTTACTTTATCGTGTCGAACGATAAAGGATGGGCGTGTCCGACTCGTGTCCGATTATTCGAAGCGGGTCGTGACATAAGGTGATGTAGTCCACGCGTTTGATATTATAGGATGTTTTATTAGAGGATAAGTTTCAAATCCTCCAAGAAACATTTATTTTTGTCACCAAGTTAGTAGGATTTCCATTAGAAGCTAGGTCCACTCGACTCAAAATTGGGCAAGAAGGCACAAATTGGTTCTTTGATGACGCACTTTGCACAACACAACATGTTGTTTAATATCGTGCAGCGTAGAGCAGCAAGAGTAGCAGGGTCTAATAGGCTAGCATTTTAGCACACCTAGTGTCCTTGCTGAACTATTGTACTGGCATGGGAACTGCTCATGTTGGACCTAGATTCCAGTCTGGAGGCTACTCACTCTGGACCTAGGTTCCAGTGTAGAGGCTGCTAACGCTGGACCTAGGTTATAGCATAAGAGGGTGCTCACACTGGACCTAGCTTCTATAATGGAGGTTGCTCCTGCTGGACCCATGTTCCATCGAAGAGTATCGAGGTGCAGCGGATCAACGTTCCAATACGGCCTTTGCTCTTGTCGAATTTTGGTTGAAGCGTGAGAGCTTCTCCCGCTGGTCCTAGGTTCTAACGTACAGGGTACTCACACTGAACCTATATTCCAGCGTGTAGGCTGCTCCGCTAGACCTAGGTTATATCTAGAAGGCTGCTCCCACGGGACTGGTACTCCAGTGTCACTGCTTCATTGTGCTTCCTTGTGGCTTCTTCAGTATGTTCCAGCATGGCAATTGTTGTCTATTTTATTATGTCCATTTTGTGGGAGTTACTATTGTAATCACACACATTAGGGGTGTTACTTTACAAATTAATTGTCCATTATGGATGATTATGGCTACTAGGGGACTTGGCTCCCCTATATATAATCTTGGTTTGGTTCTTAAAAACTATTTGAGATATATGCTATGAGATGAGAGTTAACAACAACGTAGAAGCCACAACTCCTATCTTAGGTTTTGTTTATGAGAAGTCCAATTCCGAGGATAATAAAGAAATATTCCAGAAATTCAAATTATTGAATTTAATGGCTCTGAAACTAGATTAACCAAAAAGAAAAATTTTGCTGAGCAATTGTGATCGTCATCTGCCCAACAAGATATCTTCTTTATTTTCTTCTTCAATTTCTTATTGTTGCAACTTTATTGCAAAAGGTTCGTATGTTTTACATTTCCAACAACTAGCAATTTTTGTATTGTTTTACATTTTACAAATTTTGTACGATTTTCTTTAACCAAGAAATAACAAAGTATTTTTCTTTCTATTATAAGCAAATTCGGAAAGCGACTTCCTGGTGCAGGCGGAGTTGATGTAGTGGCACTGAAGGTGAATAAATAAATCTATATTCTTTTTGAAACTTTGTATAAAATATTTTATTATATTTCAACATTTCAAAACTAATTTAAATTTAATAGTTTGAATAAGTACTAATTAGTTTTCATAAACTTGATTTTTTTTTTTAAATTTTATTATTGGAATTATAAAAGGTATTGGTTATTATTTTGAACTTCCAAAAGATTTGGTTTCGAAAATGGCTTTTAAAAATCATAAGTATTTTTGAACAACAAAAGGATTTGTCAATTTATTTTCAAATAAGATTTTGGATTAATATAAATATAGTTTAAATTACTTTGATAGTATCAAATATTATTTAAATTATTTTGATAATACTAAATATTATTTCAAATTATTAGTATGATCAATTGTTGAATTGAGATTAGATTAAACTAATTTTTATATTTAAATTAATTTGTGATTCTTGCCATCGCTGGGTTCTGGCTCGAGTCAATCAAACTTCCACTAGCGACTATTGGCAGATTGGAGAAGATCTGTGCTGATTTTATATGGAGGGGTGGAGTTCATGCAATTGTTTGGAGTTCTTTATGTCGATCGTATGAGGAAGGGGGAGTTGGGATCCGATCTACTCGGACTATGCGTCATGTGGCGGGGATGCGGTTGATATGGCGGTTTCTACAAGAGGACTCCAAGTGGGCTGTTTGGATGCGAAACCAATACCTGAAGGTGTGTAATTTTTGGGCTTATGTTGCTAATAACAATGAATCAGTAACATTTAATTAGCACATGCTGAAGCTTCAGAATTGTGTCAAGCGGGTCGTTACCCGGGTGATATGTGATGGGGAGTCTACGGATATGTAGCATGATCCATGGGTACAACACAAGGGGCTATTGAAAATTTCAAGTATGTCTATATAGACTATTTATGAGGCGTCGGCCTGCTGACTGTTGATCGGATGTCTCACTTTGGAATACATGCTGACGGTCATCCTTGTGTGTTATGTGGTATGAAAAACGAAACTATGGATCATTTATTCTTTAGGTATGCGTTTTCATGGAAAATTTGGAAGATGCAAGGCGCCAAACATCAAATGCCAGGACGGGCTATCATGAAGTCAGGAGTGGACATCTTGGTACGGGATATGATTATGCTGAAGCGACGAGGGGACAGGTGGTATAGAGCAGCAAAGATTCAGCTAGCAGCTGTTGTTTGACATATTTGGAGAGAGTGAAATGCTCGCATTTTTATAGTACTTAGGTACCTGTGATAGGGATCATACACAATATTGAATATATGATATAGCTAGTTTGGGGTTGTAAATGGAGACAGACTCCGGGTCTGCTAGTACTTTGGTGTCTTATTAATGCAAATTATATATATAATATATATAATATATTAATATATATTATATATATTATATATATTTATATTTGTGTGTGTGTGTGTGTGTGTGTGTGTTATATATATATATATATATATATATATATATATTTGTGTGTGTGTGTGTGTGGTGGTGTGTGGTGTGTGTGTTATATATATATATATATATATATATATATATATATATATATATTTGTGTGTGTGTGTGTGTGTGTGTGTGTTAACCAACAAAAATTGATCAAATATCGTTTAACCAAAAATGGAAAAAAAAATTATAAATGGTACGATATTTGTATCAATTTTTTTAAATACAGATGTAAATAATATAAAAATCGGCCATCGAGGAAACTTTGATTGACTCTATCAATTTCAATGCTATTAACCCTCCATGGAGAGCGCGACACACTATTGAAGAAGCTAGGATTTTCAAGGAAAACAATCCTGACATCTTATTCCAGTTTCAACACAGATCCACAAATACAGTGGCACACCACCTTGCATCTTATTCCCTTATTCAGCATAGTCCCTGTTCTATTTGTTCTTTTGATGTAATTCCGGATTGTATTTCACATCATATCAGTTTTGATATGAACCATGTATTGTCTTAATTCATTAATGCAATGCTGTTACTCAAAAAAAAAAAACTATACCGATCCTCACCTCACGTTGCTCTGTAATGGGTTGTTTGAACTTTAACAATATTGAATTGCTAATGGGCTGTCACTCTGGATAGTAACATCTCACCAATAAATCAAAGATATATGTCAATTGTCATCTTCGATTCATAGAAATTAAAGAGTGTAAAATCCTTTATTATTCAATTTGCTAATTACAAACAAAGATGGTACGAAAGAATGAATTGACAACATCAACACAACATTCTTTGTGATTAAGAATTAAAATAAAATAAACAAATACACCATAAAGTACATGCATGAGGCTTTTTAGCAGCTTCTTTATTAATAATCAATCACTAGAGTGGTTGAGTTCATCTAGCACGTAGGAAAGTCTGGTGGCGGAGGAGGGAGTGTGGATGCAGCATCAGGCCCATTCTCAAACTTCAAAGCCATGGCCATTCCCCACGTCAAATGCACGTCAAGGTGGCAGTGCATGAACCACATACCTACACCATCATACAACAGTCTCAGTCCAACACATAATCATTTTAAGATGTAATATAAATTAGGTGTCATGCATGAGCATTTATATGTATTTTTTTCCGCTTTTAAATTTTACTTATATACAATTCAATTTTAGGATAGTATAAAATATTTTAAAATAAATTTATTATAGTTGGAAGTGCCAATTTATTAATCGTTGGTAGTTAAGTTAGTTGAGATGTGTGTATTTTACAATTAATTAAACATGCATACATGTATACATACCTGGATTATTAGCCTTGAACCGAATCACAGACCATCCACCGGTGGGAACCGCAATGGTGTTCCTCACCTGCGGATTGACCAAGTTGTAGCTCTTCACGTCCGTGCTAGCATTGTAGTTCCCGAACCCCTGCGCCAGCACAAAGAAATCGAAGCCGTGGAGGTGCATCGGATGGCTCTCGATCGCCAGCAACGCCGTGTTCTGGAGCACCATCTCCACCACGGCGCCGTACTTTACCTTTTTCACCTTGGTACCCTTGGGAGTGACGGACAGGGAGTCCGCGGCCGGATCGGTGTTCATGCTCTGGTTCGTGTAGTCGAACACGAGCGGCGGCATGTCGGAAAATCCGAGGTGTATATCCCCTTGGTGCCCTTGAACTGCGCCTCCAGTAGGGACATCCTGTCGGGAATGCGAAAGACACGTTGTTCATGCTCGCGGATAGGGCCTGGCCCATGCACGCGGTCTGGCCTGCGCCGCACGGAGCGAAGCCTAATCCGATCGTCACGAACATGCGCTCGTCGACGTCGAGCGGCACCTTTGGCGATGCTGGCTTGATCAGAGCTGTCAAGTTGGTGTAGAACCGGTACGCAGTTGGCGTATCGAAGAAGTCAGGCAGAGATGGCATAACGGGAGGATCAGCGGTTGTGGATCGGTTGGTTCCGACGGGCTTGTACTGTACTATTCCGGTGGTGGTGGTGCTGTCGAAGGCCAAATTGACCGCGCTGGCGTAAGCACGAGCAGCCATGTAGTAACGAGCGGACGGTGATGCATCGGCGACCATGAGGGCATCGACCGTCTGGCCCGGGGCGATGACTATCACATCGGTCTTGTACGGCATGGTGTAGCTAGCGTCGACAGCGACGACGGTGAAGGAGTGATTGGCGACCTTGAAGAAGAGCTGATTGTTGAGTGCCGCGTTGATGATGCGGAGCATGTAGGTCTCTCCTTGCACCACTTCGAGCTTATAGGTTTCTGCATGCGTATATATTACGTACAGACAGATCCATGCATGTTATAATTACCATAAGTGAATGATTGATTAATGCATTATGTACTATCTAATGTTAACGTACGTTTATAGGAACACATATAGAGATCCCCCGGACTTCCGTTGATGGTGTATGCATCGGAGTTAGTGGGACCTTGGCCGGACAGAAAGGCCGCATTCTCCACATCAACGACATTGGCGTTCCACCACTCACCTGCATGCATGTTACAATCATATATAATATAATTAAGAGTTGGATTAGTGTTTTGAAAGGTTTCTTATATGGGAGTGTTAGAAAATGATATATATATTTGAAATAATATAATAATAATAATTGTTTTCTATCAACGAATCTATGGCAATAATATCTATGGAAGGGTGTACGAATCTATTTATTGGAAATGTGTGTCCTTACCATTGTGTCTCTTTATTTCTATAAAAGCGTAAGCGTTTGAAGCATTCACTAATTGAATTCATCCATCTAGCATTAAGAATAAGTGAGAGAGGGACAACCAACATTGTTTTTTTCCAGTTCTTGCGGTGTGAACTGCCGCTACCTTAATCGTCATTAAACCATAAGCACCAGTGCGGGACGAATATTGTATTAAAGACATTGAACCACGTTGAAGCCTCAGTCTCAGGCAGATTATTTATTTACATTATATTCTATTATTTGTCTCTAAAATACAGAGTTGGAAATTTCTACTAAAAGGAAGGAGAAGAAATAGTGATTGAATGAATATATAATTAGTATCATACCAAGTATGATGGGGATTTCCTTGTGAGGTTTGGGGAAGGGGTACGCATCGCTTCCGGCTCTCGGTCGGATGATCAGAGCACCGTAGACGGTGGCTCGGAGAATGGGGCGTGCGCATGCCACCAGAGGGTGCCCTCTTGTCCGTGATGGTGAAGTTGTAAGCGTAGCTCCTGCCGGGAACTATCGGGCACTGGGTTATGTAATTCGGTCCATCAGCCCAAGCAGTTAGGAGCTGATATATCCCATGCCTGCACTCAACATATATGCATGCATTCATTTACGTACGTGCATAATTTAACAGTTTAATGATCGATCGATCAATTAAGTACGTACCAGTGGATTGTGATGTTGTAGGGGGAGTTATTGTTGACATGGACAATTACTGTATCGCCCTCCTTGGCAAGTATTGTGGGCCCTGGTAGCTTCTCGTTAACTGCCGTGATAACTCTATCTTGGCATAGCTTGTTCACCGTCAGGTTTCCCACCTAATCATTAACAACAACAAATATTGTTCACATAACAACAATTAAACGTTCCTTAAGCTACACTATTAAACTGTGCATGCATGCATGAGAGATTGATATATATATAAAAAAACCGGCAAGCTAGGTTCTCATTACATTGAACGTGTGCTCGACAACTGCAGCACGAGCACTAGATGCAACGAGAAAGAAAGCAAATGCTAAGGTCAACACGAGTTGGGCCATGCCGGAGACCATATATCGAACTAGAGAGGGGATCGATGAAGGAATTAATATTAAGAGATCGATCAAGTTTTGATCTAATGAATGAATGAATTGCTTCGGTTGCAGAAACCAAAGTCCTTATATAGAGCTCGGGTCCCTCCTGCTCCTAGGAACGTGTAAGGATCTTTCCCCCACGTTTGCTTGAAGACAAAGTTTATCAGCTAAGCCGATTCTGGTCAGAAAAATACTTTATGTACTTCCAAAATTTTATCTTTTTATGTCCTTTCGTCACCTGATTTTCTTTTATTTATTTATGTCTTCTTCCAATTTTTTTTCTATCTGTTTGGGTAATAATAGAGTACCACGTGACAGAAGAAAATGGAACGATAAAATTTTTGGAGGTACATATAGCATTACTCTTCTGGTTAGATACTGCACGTATCCATGATAATTAGTTAAGGCCGAACATTTTTTCCAACTTTAGAGTTGGTAGTGGTTCATAAGATGTGTTTCAAGACTTCACGATATAGACGATATAGACTTATGTGATTTCTAGCCAAGACTATCAAAATCAAGTACATATGAAAGTTCCGATTGTCTCGCAAAGACCATCTTACTTGTAGTACTCGGTTACAATTTGGATAAAGCGCAACAAATGCACGGTGGGTGCTTTCTTGGAGGCCAATTGTAGAATTGGTTTTACTTGTCTACCACATATTTGCCTCATTTATCAAGATCAATTAGTGACCATCTTTTCTTCTCAACCATATTGTCTTCGTCTGTTATTTGGCAAAGGCATCCATACCTAAACCTAGGGGTGAGCGTCAGTATAATCGGTCGGTATTTGATTGGATTTTTCGGTATTTTTTTAAATCGGTATTTAAAAAATCAATACTAATATCGTACCATTTAGAATTGGTTTTTTCGGTTTCAGTTAAATCGATATTCGGTCGGTTTTTGTTCGGTATCGGTATTTTACCATTTAACACTTGATCAATCAACACACTTAATATGAACTTCTTAACCTAGAAAAATATGTTTTTAGTTTTTTTTGGAAGCATTAAATTTCAAAGCCAAGCCTCTACCAAGCAAGCAATTAATCAAATTTATTAGAATAATATGTAACAAGTCGCAAACACATAAAAAAGAGCTTAAAAGATCAAACACGGTCACTAAGTTTAATTCCTAGTATAAGTTTAAGTACACTTAAATTCATTTCAAAATTATATGAAAACACAAAAATATAAGCTCAAAAGACCAAAACTCAATTCTTAGTATTCTTACATAACTTCAAGTCCACCAAATCCATTTTAAGTTCTAACAAACAAATTTTCAACTAAAACAAAGATAAAAATGAAAAAGAGTAATACAAATTAATCACGAACAACATTCTAACGGAAATATATATATATATATATATATATATATAATATATATATATATATATATATATTTTAATCGGTATTCGGGTTCGGTATTATCGGTATGGTATTACATTCAAATCGTTACCACTACCATTATACCATATTTTAATCGGTTCTGTAATTTGGTATCGGTACATAATTTCGGTTCGATTTTTCGGAATATTTTTAATCGGTATTCGGTCGATTTTTTGGTAGCGGTCGATATTTGCTCACCCCTACCTATACCAATTCAATATTGCCTTTTAGATGGTTTTTCGTGGGTTTCTAAATGATTATATTATAATGTATGCTTAATAATGTGTGGATACGTACGAGACTTAGTCCTATCTACACAATGGGCTTGAATTATATTCAGACTTAGAGGGGATTGATCAAGGGCTTGAATAAGTGGCGTGTCTGGCCTTCGGTACTCGAGAGTGGTCCATCATCCATGTCACAAAACTTTGATATTGTATTTGAATATAAGTTTCTTTTTTTATTGATTTGTACACATAGGACGTGTTAGTCCATGTATTTGATATTATATAATGTTATATTATAGCGCAAATTCTAAATTCTTGAAAAAATATTTGTTTTTGTGTCACCAATTTATTGTGATTTTCATTAGTGGCCAGGCCCATTAAAACTCGAATGTGGGTGAGAAGGCGCAAAATGGTGCTTTGATGACGAACTTTGCACTACGCAATATGTTGTCCAACGTCGTACAGCATAGAGCAGCGAGAGCAGCTGGGTATGAGAAAATATTTTTAGAAGTTTGGCCACTAAAGTTGAGTCTTTCATGATCATTGGATAACTTATGCACAAGGATTTAGTTCCTCGAGTGAATCGCCGAAGAACATAGATCATGTCGGCACGAGGAACTGGCTATTACGCGTCTTTCGGTGGCAGTGCGACCCGTATTTGAAGAGTGAATCATAATACAGGCAGCGTGACCTATCGGTGGAGCTCGCACCTCTCACGCGAAGTGTCGTCATCTTACAATATAGTCCTCGAATAGCCTATCATGCTAGTGATCTTCATACAGATTGAGTTAGCATACTAGCGACAATCCGCGGACATGTCATTAGATTGAGTCAAAAAGTGGATGCACAGCATGCAATGTCCTAGTGAGCCTAATATTTAGTAGCTTGTCACTAATTTCCTAGCTACGTTATAAACTATGTTGTTGCGAAGAACCGTGAAGGTCGGACGGTAAGTATCGATAAGTTGTTGTTGTCATTTGGCATGAGTATGGTTTCTTCGACACAAGTATGCTAGTTATTATGTCATGTAACTGATCCAATGGCAAATTAGAAAAATCCCCACAAGCAACCTTCTTACCATCCTTTCCTCCAATCTCACCAAAACTCCACAAAAATTCTATATTTGCCATCAAACCCATCCAAGCACCTTTGCCGTTACCTTCAACCCATCAAGAATGGGTAGCAAGCCAAGCAAAGCAAGGAGTGGTGTTCTTGAACAAGAAACAACACCGACAACCCATCTTTTGAAGGTTTTCGGTAAAAATTCCTAACTTTTCCATCTTGAATTTTCATGATATTAGTTCTGTAGAAATTTGAAATTAATGTCTTAAATTCCATATTTTTCATCTTTTGCTCCATATTATCATCCATATATTTTATAGGTAGAATTGTTGAAACAACGGTTTGCAGTAGGTCTAGTTAGAGCCTTTCGGTATGAATTTTTAAGTAATTATTAGAATTTTTAAAATTGAATTTACCGGTGTTTTACTACTGTAAAATTATTATTTTAAAATTATTTTCATTATTTTATTATCCCAAATCAGAATTCTAAAAGTATGGGTCACTGGACTAGGTATTGGACTAAATTGCTGACATATGATAGCTCATAATAGGGGTTGATTTGGTAAATAAATAAGATATAATTTTTGAGTTATAATCAAAATTAAATATTTTTATATGTTATTTCATAGAAGTATGTCAAAATAGTAGTTTCGTAATGTTCCAGACAAGTTTCGGGTAAGAGTAATTGACATAGAGTCGACATAACCATAAATTTTTTTAAAATTCTAAATCTAGAATTCATAGCTTAAATTCTATATAAATTATGGTTAAATCATAATTTTATGGTTTTTAGGTGATTTATATAGTTATCCTTTATTTCGGAACTTAACCTTGAATTTCGAAAGTCAAAAACTATAAAACTAGGTCTAGGTATAGGTATTCTCTACAAACATGTACACTTATTGTGTAGGAAACCCATATGTCCCATGTATAATTAGAATATTAATAATAATTTTTTTATTATATGTGAACTCTTAATAGGCTTTGGTAATGCAGATTCAGCTGGGACTTGGACGATAGACAAGTATATCTGGCCGAATTATACAACATTTACATGCTTTCATTTTCGTATGTTATTTATTTTGTCATATGGTTACATGTTCATGTGATTCATATTCGGTTGTTATATACTATTTTACCATGTTTCTTGTTTTACGTGCACATATATGATTTATGTTATATTTTATTGCATGTTATATTGATCTTCGTGTTCACATATGTCTCATGATGGAGTTGTCTAATCCTACGATACTATTTCCTTGACATAAATTTACTTCAGTATGACTTGACTTGAGATATTCTATAGAGTGGAGCGCTTGCCTTTGCTACAGTCTATAGGATTGATTTGACACTGTGTTCCTTAGGAGAGTAGAATGATACTAGGATTGGCTATCTTGACCATTCTCGATTGAGAGTCGCTTTCCTTGGACTACAATTGAGACTTTAGATTGAGAGTGCTTGTCTTGACTACAGTCTATAGAATTGACTTGACTTGTTTGTTAGCCACGTCTAGTATTACGCTTCTATATGACATGTAACTATCTTAGTATCTTTGTGTCTTAATTATTTCTTTGTGTCTATTTTCTTGTCTTTCTATGCATCTTATTTATTGTTATTTTGGCATGTTATTATGTATATTCCTGTCCCCTGAGGACCTGGTGATCTCTCCAGGCTATTGTTGAGTTCGCTTTTATAGGCTAGATGGTGGTTGACGATTGCATTTCAAGATTTCAGGTATATATTGGTTGATGTTTTTATTATATTTCCTTGGCATTATAATTAAATTTCTATGACTTTACTCTGCTGATATAGCCAGGTTTCAGAAGCTTTATTTTTATCATAAGCTTGTCCAGACAAATGTATTAAGGTCTTGCCAAATTTAGTACATATTATCTTTCTTGGTATTTTTATTCTTGTGGAATCGGTGTGTTACTGCTTGATCAACACTGATACACTTGGTTCTCACTTGAAATAATATCATGTGGATTGAGATGTAGTTGGACTTGCTAGTTATAATTAGACTGAACCTCTAGATAGCTTATACATATTCCAATAGGGCTGGAGTCCACTTGATTTGTAGTTGACATGTTTACATATCATGGTATTATATACTTTAGGACTGGGACGTTACAGATGTTGTCGATTATGTCAATAATCAACATCCGTTTTTGTATGATCTTGCAAAAGAGTTTAACATTTGTTAAAATTTTATAACTTTGGTTACTTGATATTTCAAATTTAATTTAAAATATTGAATACAAAAAATGTTGTAATTCTGGAAAAGTACACACATAGAATTTATTAATCCATTTTATTTATCTGATTAAATAAAATTATATTTCATTCATTAAATAGCTTTCAAAATATTCTAAAATATTTTAAACAACATGTCCAGAAATCAGTGTTTTCACTTTCAACAACAACAAAAATAACTGGATGTAATTGATAGTTAGGGTCATGAGCACAAGCAATAAATAAGATAGATTTCTATCAATATGAAAGAAAGATAATCCATTAAACATCATCTATGCATGCCTAAAACAAATAAAAATTCTTTGAAAGTTTTTTTTTTTGTAGTCTTTAGAAAGCATCCGGTACCTGGATTTGACTCGATAATTCTAAACATACACTTCAAAACTAGCATGCATCAACAAAACTACCATTCATTAAAGCCAAAGCTAGCTCCCAGGCTCTCCGGGCTTTGGAATATATAAGTAATATATCCGATGTTCTTTATGTATATAACTCATAACTTGCGATAGACTATAGGATTGGTTATTTATAATTGTATCAATTATCTTGTTTCTAATCCATGAAGAAGTAGCTAGTGGGATAATATTAAGATTAGAGATAAATAATACAAAAATAAAAGAGTTCAGAGAGCAATCTCAAACACAGCGATTTTAACCTGGTTTCCCTCGTGGAGGACTATTCCAGGCCTGAGAACTCTCGCTCAAAATTGAAATCCACTATTTGTGAAATAGGGTACACACGTGCCTTTACTAAGAAGAGCATGCCAACTTCTTACAGACACGAGCTTTGGAAGCGCTCACTCATTTGACTTCGCAAATGCGAAACTTGAAATTTTCAAGTGACTTTCTTTTCAACTCTTGCACAGAACTTCTAGCTGAATTGCACTGAGCACCTTGGGGCTTAGGAAGTTTAGTGGTAGTAGATTGGAAGAGTAAGGCTTGGAGTAGTAGAGCTTAGAAGGCTTGAATATTGAAGGTAAGAGATGATTTGAAATGAGAGAATTCAATCTCTATTTATACTACTCTTGGGAGGCAGAGTTCGGCCAAACTTATGTCCCAAGAATTCAAAATTTCGAACGTTGGACAGCTATTATCAAGCAGGCCCTAAAATTAGGGTGCTAGAATTTAGGGGAGAGAGTTCGGCCCGAGTTCTGCCTTAGAAAGAGTTCGGTCTGAACTCTGTCTCCCTTGGGACAGAAGTTCTCAATGGGCTATGGTGGTTTGGTTCAGAAATTGGTATGTTTGTACGGTAGAGCTTGGAGAGATATGTCTAGGGGTTGAGATGACACAGTGCGACTCAACGTACACATTCTCCTATACTCTATAAATTGAAGGTTACAGACTCGAGACCAAGTATATTAGCAAAGTCACATCTTTGTAGACGATGTCTTATCTCGATCAGGGGATGTTCTATCTTGAGCTTGATGTTTTAGATCATATCATATATCTGTTTATTATTTATCAAAATCAGGTTGACTGTGATCCGGTTTGGGTCGACAATCTCCTCCATTTTGATAATTGACAAAAAGATATTTGTATGTCTAAATATTCATACCTGGACACATATTAAAGAAGAGAGGAAATTTGCAGATATGTCTTGGCTCCTCCGCAATGTAATATTCTGTTCTTGTATATAAGATTATGACAGATATGCATAAGATTATGAAAGAGAGAGGAAATTTACAGATTATCATGGCTTCCCCGCGATGTAATATTCATGTTCTTGTACATAAGATTATGAAGATATGCATATACAAATCACATAAAATATCACATCACATGTTCCTCCCCCTTTTGTCACTTAGCAAAATAGACACAAAGTAAAGCTCCCCGTAAAAGGATAGAAAATGAAATCAATCTTAAGTAATGAATCAGAGCATGAGAAAGGCATGGACAGTCATGATCAATGTATACTAAATGAAGAACATTGGGAGTAAATAAGAGATATCAAAGAAGAAAGATACCAATTGAGATATTGAATTACATAAACTTGAAAATTGATCAATGAAACTATGATAGTCACAATTGTCCACAGATAAGTAAAGGAATGATCAATGTAAAATAGAGCAATTGATATAAAATAATCCCATTATTTGCAATTCTATTTGCTTATCCAAATTCATGCATTTGAAATCAATTACCTCATCATGCTACATGAATACCCTTTAGATAAATATGAAGGCAAAGAAAAAAATGCTTAAGAAAGAGAAATTCAGTCGACTTTAATGCTCCCCCCTCAAACTATTACCAATATAGATACAATCAAAATTTTGGGTAAGTCCTCAACAAGGAAAGCCAAATGAATTAAGCATACAAGAAAAGCCAAATTAATGAAAGTACAATAGTCATCAAGATAAGATACGAAAGTTAATATTAACGAGATGACTTATTTAACTCATATAAAAGGGAGAGATAATATGATGAAAACAATTGCATATACTCTCATAAACCTTTTCCGAAATAACAATATCATGACCTCAATGACTAAGATATGAATAATGATGAAAATATGGGTCTCAGATGAATTAGGTATACGACATATTAAAGGGTATAAATGAATCGAACAAATTAATGTGCTCCCCCCTCAAAATATGTGTATCTAGTTCCAAAATACTTATAGCATAAAAAATGATAACTTCAAAATCTAGTGGTAAATCAACTATGGATTTCTCCCACTAGCTCAATGCATATAAGGCTATAAAATTGTCATAAAACGAATAATGTCATATTTAGTCAAGAAGAGATATCCACTTAATAGCTACTAAAGATGAGAAATTAAAAGAATATTCCATTTTAACACACGTAATCAAAGGATGACATACACTAACCTATATAGAAGAATCTCATATTTAAATATGATATATCAATGTATGTTACCTTTTGAGAAAAATATTATCATGAAAAGGAAGAAAGTCAATTAAATCAATCATGATTAAAGTCAAATATAGCTCAAAAAAAAAATAAAAAATAAAACTAAAATATCATGTCCATGATTATCTAATTAAGAAATGATCAACCAATTTATTGCTTTGCATGGACTATGTATGTTTTACTACATATGTACCCACCAACAGGTTAATAATCCAACATTGCTAATACTAAATGGGAAACCAATGAAGTTCAAATAGCAAAGAGCATATGTGATAATCCATGAGTTGTCAAAGTAGAGTAATAATTAACTTGATAACCATAATTAGATAATGTAGGACTACTCAATCATTAGGATCATTTTCAATAAAAGTAAACATGATCCAACGAATCTCATCAAGAGAAATCTCAAATCTATATTTTAATAAAATCTTACAAATTGATGGAAAATATGGAAAAAGAGTCAATCTCATTTAAATTATTATAGATTTAATCTAAAAAGATGTAATATGATAATACGATAAAATTATGACTCAAAGATGGAGAAATTTAGGAGATGCTTACCAATGATTAGTATGGAAGGAAGTTGAAGCGATGAATCACAAACCTCAATAGATAGAAGATTAAAATAATAAAAATTGTCAAACTAATTTTAGAGACCAAACATATGTATCTAAAATAGAATACAAATCTCATCAAAAAAATTTATAAATCTTGTTTTTGTAAACTAGCATATCACATATAGATTAAAATTTAGGAAGATAGCTAGATGGGTGAAAGTGAACAAAAATTATGTAGCCTAACAATACATCGCAAATAAGCAAGCTACATAACTAATTAAGATTAATAAGGTAGGCCATTAACAGG
Organism: Iris pallida; assembly: GCA_029216955.1. Lineage (NCBI taxonomy): Eukaryota > Viridiplantae > Streptophyta > Magnoliopsida > Asparagales > Iridaceae > Iris > Iris pallida. The sequence goes on from JANAVB010013361.1 coordinate 87,257, forward strand.
ATAAATTTGCTCATTAAATCTTAAGTCACTAACACTAAAGATACATGCTTAAGCATAGAGTTCACAATAAGGGTAAAACATTTGAATGATCAAAATTATTTATATACTCTTTATTAAGCAAGAATAAGAGCAAGAGGATAACTTAAATAAAAGAGTTACGCTCTTCTCAAAATGAGGTTAAATAGATATTCATGAAAACAAATTAAACAAATCTCTTTGCCAAGTAATGAGGTTAACCGAAGATAATGAAATATATATCGATCTAGAGAATGCAAAATATTATAGCCATTACGAAATAAGTATATTCTCTAGAAATATAAAATCTCAACACATAAGCTCAAACCATAGTAGCTAAGGACATAAGAAGTATGATATACCAATTACATGTATTCTCATGTGCTACAAAAACATCATTGGACAATAATAATAAAAAGTTTGTAGCTCAAAATATAGGGCTAGATATGATGATGTTTCTGGAACTTAGGGGATCGTTATAGTACATTGGATCCAGAATTAGATAATGGTTGCAAGTAGACCTTAATAAATCTTAATACTATAAAGTATTGATCACTTTGGGTTAGCTGTAGAGGCCAGTTTCCAGCTAGCGGTAGTCCGAACACTAGTACACCATGTCGCTTTAGGCTATTTATACATGCATGACAGAATGACCCTTTCGACTTGTTCCCAAAATATTCTTTACTTTTAAGAACTTAGATTTAAAGGAATATGCAGTATCATCAAACAACATCAAAATCCAAAAATCCTAAGTATAAGAAAGGTAAATACCCAAATAATAATCAAAGAATGATCATCAAAATTTGCTAAGAATATTTTTAAAACAAATATTTTCATAATGCAGGACATAAATATATAGAAGATACATACTCAAAATGTGCACTAATAAGTACGATAATTTTAACAAGTAAGGTAAAGCACAAAACTATGCAATCCTTAAAAGAACTTCCATAAAAGTTATGAACAAGACACTAATAATAATTTCTCTCAACATTCCAACTTAAAGGTATTGAATAAAAAAATATCAACAATTGGAATAGTATATATATATATATATATATATATTATATATATATATATATATATATTAAGAAAAAAAATATATATATATATTAAAAAAAAAATATATATATATTAGAAAAAAATATATATATATTAAGAAACCAGAACTTTATTGAAGGAATAGGCACAAAATGCCAAAGCATATACAAGTAAGCGCGCTAAAGGCGAAAAGAGCAAAACAAAACCAAACGCGCGAGATGCGCACAAAAGGGACCGGGTCCCTACGACATCTGAAAAGGAAGGCGTGAGGAACCCGGGAGATGGCCTAAGTAAGGGCCTCCCAAAGTATTGGAGCTGTAAGAGCATCTCCTCTTAGCTTTGAGAATTTGTCTGTTGACCTCTCTGAATAATAGCGGATGAGAGAGTTGGCGGCCTTCATATATGAGTTTGTTCCTGTTCTTCCATAGAACCCATATACTAGCGGCTACGACGATCTGATGTCCGTGGGAGCAGCTCCAGCTGGTCAGGAGATCGTGGAAGCCCAGTCGGGGGGTAAGACTAAGTCTATTATGAAGGTTGAGCCAAATCTTGGTCGCCAATTCGTCGGAGAAAAGGACATGCTCAACGGATTCTGAAGTGGGCTCTATGCAGCAATGGCATCTGGATGCAAGCCTGAATCTGATTGATTGGGTGTGGTCGTCCGTCGATAGCTTCCGAGGAATCGTACGTCAGATGAGGATAGACCATTTGGTGGAAATACAAGACTGCCAAAACTCCATGCATGTGGTGTGGTACGTCGCTGCCACGGGTCACCATTCTAGCGGAAGCCAGGGTAAATTCCCATTCTGGTTTAGGGACCACTTCCACATGTCGGTTGTGTCGGTGATCCGCTGACTGGTAGCAGCAGAGCAACGGCCGCGGTTGACCAAGCCAATCTCTGACCCTCCTCCAATTCCATCCGGAGCCGTCCTCTCAAAGATCCCTAGTAGCGCACCCCCGCGGCGTTCTAACGTTGGGCTGGATGGTGTCCGCTCCAAGCCACCGTTCCATACAGGCTAATGATCGACCTTTGCCCAACTGAAGACGAAATAGAGGTTCAGTGTCACGACCCGCACCCTAGAGTAAGGGCACGTGATGTGGGTACGTCCAGCCTACGTCGTGTCGGCGGTAGAACGCTGTCCTAGGTCACAATATCTAACAATATAATGCTAAGCAGTTTATACTTTTCGAATGGGGGTGACATAGCAGAATGTAAACTCAATCACATCTAAGGTAGATAATGGAAGCTAGACAAAACATGAAATCCAAAAGAGATACTGCAGATATAAGTCTAAGTGTCTAAGATAACAATCCAGAAATACATCTCAAAGCTCAAATACAGTAATCCATAATTACAACTCAAGACAACTGAAAATAAAATGAGAAACTCTAGCTATCTACTCCGACCTCTACCGTGTCTCCTCTAGGCTAGCAATGACCTCCAAGCTATCTGTAAATTTATCAACATATCCAGTCAGGACGGGAGCGAGTACATATCTCTCAAAACAGTTCATAACAGGTTAAGAGTATAAAGCATGCAATAAAGTAAAATACAGAAAATGCTGAAAAGAAAGTACAGGAAAATAAGAGATATTTTGTAACTGAAAGTAATACATGAAGTAAAGACTGTAAGTGGCTAAGTGATTTAGAGTACAATATGGTTATGTAAACGGCTTAGGAGCACATGAATACAACTAAGAAGTACATGAATACACTAAGAGGCACATGAATACCTATTGCGGATAATGATCACATAACCAATTCTACTCACCCCGCCCCAATCAATACACAAGGATCCATTCAAGTTACATTATTGGCACATGAATACAGCTAAAGGTACATGAACTCATGCAATGAGTAGTACATGAGGCACATGATAGCACATGAAAGCACATGATAGTACATAAAAGCACATAATAGCATATGAAAGCACATGATAGCACATAAAAGCACATAAGAACATGTAAATACATGAACTAGCACGAGTACAAGGAGTACCTGATGCACATGAAAGTACATGAACATGAAATACCCGTGCACCCATGAGGGGATAACATCTCAGGAAAGGATCCATATTACTAATCCGTGAAGATACGTGTCAGCATCAAGTAAAGTAATCTAGAGCAAGAGTATAGTCCAGACAAGTATGAAAAGATCAGAGAATGTACTCGCCTGTATCCTGAGAATCTGAAGGATATATAGATTATCCGAGGAGTGGTGTCTGTCTCCTATAGAACAGTAAAGTCAAC
>JANAVB010013362.1:0-84903 GCA_029216955.1 Iris pallida
AGCTGCAATCGAGCTAACACTTGCTCGTCAGCTAAACGCCTCAAAAGAATAATTTACAATATACAGTGGGAGAACAAAAAGAAACCCACTCGATGCCCTGGTTACGCCTGGTGACCACCATCGGGCTGGAAAGCAGGAAGATCCTTCGGTGCTGCTCCGGTATCTGGCCGTACAAAACCAGCTGGGTCAGACCCCAGAAAGAGCAAGTGCCACAAGGGAGGCTTCACTTAAGGACTAAAACCAACAATTCATTAGCATTCAACATGTAGAACACAATAAGTAACACAGATTGAGGTTTGTGCACTACCAATGCACTTATCCCAATCAGAGAAAATAATTGAGTGAAGCATTATTGACATAAGACAACTGGAGAATCATGCTAAATAAAATATAGCTGGGCAGTATATGAAGAGAAGAAGAAGGTACTATTCCGGAAGCCAGGTTACAATCCTTAAACCAAACAAGGACCGAGATTGTAACCCTTCGCTGAACAGAACTTAGTCTCTGATCATTTATTGCTAAAGGTGACAATCATTACGATGAAAATGAGAGAGAGTACAATGATGCAAGTGACAATGAAGAGTACAATACGCTAGAGTGACAATAGAGTGCAATCATTATAGTAACAATCTGGAGTGACAATCATTCTAGTAACAATCTGGAGTGACAATCATTCAATCATTCTGGTACAATCTTTCAATCAATCAGTTCTAGACAATACTATACTGGACTAGACTCCATCCAATCAATCACGGCCAATCATTGCCTACGGCTTTCTACATTAACTAACTAGGGTTATCACAATCCTAGTTACTAGCAAGATGCAATGAGATGCTCCAAGTAGTCACAGGCCCTGCAGCTATCCAAGTTATCCAGACGAACTTTATAGTGACAATTTAGAGAGTTCAATCATTTAAAGTGGCAATCAGAGAGAGAGCAATACACTAGAGTGACAATAGAGTTCAATCATTATAGTGACAATCAGAGAGAGAGCAATACACTAGAGTGACAATAGAGTTCAATCATTATAGTGATAATCTGGAGGGTGCCCCACATGACAGTGGGCTGGAAATGTATCCTACTCGTCGGCAGGCTACAAGTCCAAATATTTGCGGCCGGATAACGGGATCGCCTGTAACTGGGAACATCTCTTCATGACTAGTGAATTTATTCTAGTTATTAGCCTTAGTTAATTCTAGTAGGTACCCCTGACCGTGGTACTCAGGGATCCATGCCCTAGACATGATGCAAGACACACTGGTTCATTTATCAATACATTCACAAGTCACCCACGGTGTCCAGGTCAATATTACATTATCATGTCAATAGAGCCGTCGCAACGGCGCTCAATAAACTATGCCATTCCCTTATCTGGAGTGCACCACCACGGGTCACTATCAAGTTGCTCACAGAATTCAATACATCAACCATGCTATGCTCACATCGTGCTCATATCAATGCCGTGTCAAAAGGCGTAAGGATATAAACAGGAAATATCATGCACTAAAAGAAGAAAATAAAACATAATGCAATTAGGTGCCAAGACTAGACTGCTGGGCAGCCAGGGTCAGGTTGCGCCAGGGTTGGATTGCGCTGGAGCCAACTGCGCTAGGTCGGGTTGCGCAGAGGATGGATTGCGCGAGGGTCAGATTGCGCTGGATCCAAGCGCGCAGGGATCAGGTTGCGCAGGAGGGTGCGCGGTTCGGCCCAGAGGGCCGAGCGCGGGTCAGCCCAGCGCTAAGAAGCGCTGGCCGAGAGGGTGGTTGCACAGTTCAGCCCAGGGGGCCGAGCGCAAGTTAGCCCTGCGCTAAAGAGCGCAGGCCGAGGGGGTCTTCTTCTCCAGGCCGAGAGAAAACTCTCAAGAACCCTAAAATTCCAATCTTCATATCTTGACCAAAACAAAACCAAATTTGGATTTTCAAGGTTCTAACTTGTGTAAAATTGAATTCTCTTCCACATGGAACAATCAAAATATGAAAATGAACAAGTTTTATAGATCAAAACCACCAAAATCCGAAAATACTTCAATCCTAGATCTACAAAATTCCAAGCTCCAAATGGAGAAAATCCAAGTTCTAATGTTGCTTAAAATGAGCTAATAAAGCTATTAGACAAATAAAATGTAGCCCTCAAGTGATAGCAAGATGCAACTTGCCTAGGTTGGTGGGGTGTTAATGGTGGAGAGGAAAGAGTAATGAGGAAGAAGATGAAGAAAATAAAATGAGGAGAGAGAGAGAGGAAATTGATATTTATGGTAGGGTGGTGGTTCTCCATGTCAACCCAAAATAAACCAAGCCAAGATAAACCAAGGTGAACCAAGTCAAGGCCAATAAACCCTTTCTCTAGCAATTTAAACCAAATGAATCATGAAATAAACCAAGCCTCACTAATCCAAAATAAACCAATGAACCACTAAAATCAATTGAACTATCAATGCCAATAAAACCAAGCCAATGAAAAATAAACCAAGATAACTAATCATGACTAAATAAAAATATGGGTCCAAACACGTATACGTACACTAAATACGTATCACGAATTTGGGATATTACATCCTACCCACCTTAAAAGAATTTGTCCTCGAAATTTAATCAAGAGGCTAGAGATGTAAGGGAAAGCTATTTTATCATTGGCAATCTACTACTACCAATCAATCATACAATCATTCATGCAAGCAAGGATTCGAAACGTAAGGCATAAGGAAGATATTACACCTTACGAGTCAAACCAGCCGGGATGACCTGATCAGATATCATCCTCATGCTCCCAAGTTTGACTCTCCCAAAGAGGGATGACTCTAAGCAACACGGACTGAACTGATAGTCTTGCGCTTGAGGTCTCTCTCTTTGGTCAAACATGGACATGGGCCTCTCCTCATACGAAAAGGTTGGTACCAATAACCAGTTTCGAACGACCTAGGATATGGCTCAGGTCCAGGATATACCGTTGTAATTAGGATATATGAAATACGTCATGCACCCCATAATGACGGTAGAAAGCAAGATGAGAGGACACATATACCTCTCGGCCAATTCTGAACCTGAGCCTGGGCTAGGGCAAACTGCCGCGGGTTCTGTTGCTGGAAAGTCTGGGCCTGAGTCGGCAATGGCCTCGGAAACGAGAGCTGCTGTGGTTGGTGAACTAGAGCTGGTTCTGGTGCTGATGCTGGTCCCCTAACCGAGGGACTAGATACTATCGAGGCTGAATCAACTCTGAATGGGCAGGACCCCACCCTATGGTCCGGTGCTCCACATAATAAATACTATCCCAATGCCTTGCGACACTCCGCTACCACGTGTCTAGGCTTCCCACAATAAGAACAGCCCACGACGGAAGACTGTGCTTGCTTCTGTTTCTGCTGAGAGTACGTCAGGATTGGATGCTGGTCCGACGTAACTGAAGCTGCTCGCCTCGGAGCTCCAATAGTTAAAGTCCTAGCTGCTGGGGGTGGTGCCGAAGACTGGTTCATTTGACTATGGGACCGCTTCCGACCTCCGGTCCTGTCTACTATTCTCTAGGAGGTATACTCGTGTCTCCTCGCTGCTCGCAACACCGCATCATAGGTCTGATGCTCGAACTGATCTACTGCCATATTATATTTGGATCAATAAATACAAAGGAGACTCTGCCGAAATTTTTGAGAATTTTCAGAGTTAGTCATTTTTCAGGAATCCGGACCTTTTAAAATTATGAATTTGTCCTAGATCCTGGAACCATTCATTTACTTTGGATCTCCTTTGGTTTTAAATATCTTTTCTGGACTTTTCAAGTTTCAAGAAGGACAAAACTATCTAGTGATTCAACTTGACTTGTTTAAGTCTCCCGTTCAAAGAATAATTTCTATTAGAATCCGAATGTCATAAACTTCACTAGAATAGATTGCATTGGGTTGGGAGAAAAATCATTGGATCACACCCGGCTGAATTTGTAATATGAATTTTGATCTTTCGTACTGATCAGTCCCTGAATCGGTGTTCGTACAGCCGCACGAATATCCGATGTGAAGCTTTGCTTATCTTCCTGATACAAATGAACATCCAGGCCCTGAGTTCAGCTCAGCTATCTATTGTGTATGTTTCATGCCATGAGTTTCATCTCAGAATATATGTTATTTTATTAGACATCCAGGCCCTGAGTTCAGCTCAGCTATCTAATGAATGGATTCGATATTCTTGAAAAAGTTCAAGTAATACGAATTTTTTTATAGCTCATGATTCGATAATCGACCCAGATGATTCGAAAACCAACTCATGATGCTATCTTGCTTGTAATCACATCAATATGTGATAGTACAGACGGATGGATAATCTAAGCACCATCCGTTTTGTATGAGCCTGATCTCGGATAAATGGGGTTATTGTCGAGATGCTAGGCGTGTGTGTGTGATCCAGAAGAGTTTCTCTAACTTGCATTTAGGTATAGAAAAGCCTTATATGTTCCATGTGACATTATTTTGGAGAGCTATGTACTCTTGTCTGATATCCTACGGTATAAGTTTAATTGTTCAAGTATGCTCCTTCTTGCATTCATTTATCTTATCATCATGTATTCTTAACTCTCTCCTTTGACTGAGGGCTTGCTCGTCGTATTGACGACCTAGTATTGTTCACTAGATTTGTAGACATCTTCCAAGGAACTGCTACGACAAGTCGAAAGGAATCTGGAGAACAGGAACGAGATTTTACTTTTGAAGACATTTATGTTGGAATCAGAATACTCTCTATATCATTAATTCAGGTATACTTTTATATTTATATTGGGTTAATTGTTACACTGGGTAGAGTAGTTCATTTTCCTATTTATAGCTTAGAATGTCCCTTGTAGAACAATATTGATTTTATTATGCAAGATTATGACATGTGATAACCTATCATAGAGCTTTATGGGCGACAATCGCTAATGTAGGTACTGTTGTATTCATATGTCGCGTAGCCTGGGGATGGTGTTACGTACTCGGCTCACCGTATTCTGAAAGCGGGGTGTGACATGTCACTACCAAAATACAGGCAAATAGCGACTGAAAATTAGCGACGGCGTAATCAGTCGACAATTAGCGACCGACAAGCGACTTACGGGCGACGAATTTTTTCACTTAATTTTTTTATAAGTTTAGCGACGGTTCAGCGACCATTTAGCGACGGAATATGTCAACCGACTGATTAGCGACAGATATATACGTCGCTAAGCTGCTGTAAATGTCGATACGGAAGGATTAATTTTTATTCTAAATTTTTTTCATAAAGGTAGCGACTAACGAGCGACTACTTATTGACATTTCCATGTAGCGATGGCGTAGCGATGGAAAATTTTTGTCGCTAATTTGCTGTGAAAATTCGAAAGTTACTTAAATTTGAAAATTTCCCAATCTCTCTCTCACTCTCAAAATCCTTCCCTCTCCCCCTGGCCGACGATCACCCCCCCGAATGTGGCCCCCTCCGGCGTCCCCCCTCCGCGGCCCCCTCCGCGCCCTCATCCACTCGGCCCCCTACCTCTTCTCCTCCTCCGATCGAACCCCCTAACCACCCGCTCTTCTCCTCTTTCGTCGAGCCCCCACCTCCGGCGACCACCTCCCTCCGGCATGCTTCCCCACTTCGTCCCCCCTTCTCCTAATTTGAAACCCCGTACACCCTCCCTCTTCTCCTCCTCCGTCGTGCCCCCCTCCGGTGACCCCCCCTCCGACGACCACCCCCTCCGACGTCCCCCCCTCCGGCGTCGCCCCTCTGGTGTCCCCCCTCCGGCGTCCGCCCCTCTGGTGTCCCCCCTCCGGCGCCCCCCCCTCCGACGTCCCCCCTTCTCCGAGTTCCTCTCCGTGACCAACCTCTTCAAGGTCCGAAACCCTAAACCCTAATTTGCATTTATTCTTATTTATACTTTGTTTGTGTTTTCTCAACATGTTCTTGGGTTTCAATTTCAATTTCGTGTTTGAAATTTATCGATATAGTAGTGGGTATAGTAGATAAATAGAAATTTATCGGTATAATAGTTTTAGAAATTTGACGGGACATGGACACGAAATAAATATGTATAGTAGTTTTAGATTACTAAGGTAATTGATTGATCAATGCGATATATACTTGAGTGTCAATTTGATACTTGAGCATCAACGTGATACCTAATTATACTAGGTTTGTTTTATGAGTGAATGTACGTGAGGGGTACGTCATACCAAATTATACTAGGTTTGTTTTATGATACCAAGTGATATATAGCATCTTAATTCTTGGTGCAGAATCATTCACGTGGATTAGAACAATGAGTCGATACTTACTTGACCATTCTTGGATGTACATTCGGCAACATGAGAGTATGATTGGCTTGACGGACGATTTCAAGGCGGGCGTCGAGCAATTTCTCATATATGCAAGTAGCCATGCCGATTTCATGGACGGAAGGCGCATAAAGTGCCCTTGTGTCAAATGTAAGAATATACTATTTAGAGGGGTGTCACTCGTGAGAGAGCACCTTTACAAGAAGGATTTTATGCTGAACTACAACGTGTGAATTAATCAAGGAGAATCTCCGGTATCGCAATCTCAGTCCTTCTTCAATACCGAGGTGAGAGATTCTACTCTCGGAGATCATTTTGAATATCGGCAACCAACAAATTTGGCATGTGAGATGGTATTAGATTTTGCTGTGGCACGTGAGGATCCGAATCCTGATACAAAGGAGTTCTACGATATGTTCAAGCATGCTGATACTCCGTGTCACGACCCGCTCCCGAATAATCGGATACGAGTCGGACATGCACGCCGAGCCTTCATCGATAGACACGAAGAAGTAAGCTGTACCAAGCTAGGAAAATCTAACCAGATAAACATAAATGTATACAATCACAGCATCTATAAACGTTCCCAGAATGATCACCACAATCCACAAATCCATATATCAAAATTGTACTAGTCATCAGGAATGAAATGTACAATGTCTAGGAGTAAAGCTAAGCAGTCTAAACCTGAAATCTCAAGCAAAGTCATGTCTCCATCCTGCTCAGCTAATATCCCGGGCTCTGGCCCATAGGGTAGAACAATATCCTACAAGCACCTGCAACATATCCTAGTCAGGAGCGGAGCTAAGTATATCTAAGGAAATGAACATGAACATCTTGGTATGAACAAGAAACAGGAAATATATATAAAGTAGAAGAATTGAGAAGACATGAAACTAAACAGGAAATACTGAAAGTAAAACAGGAAACATGATAAGAGTCCTGAAAATGAAATATAACCTGAACATGAAATACAACCTAAATCCTGAAATGTGCAAGATTGAAATACATCCAGAGTGTGTGATCGGCTTGGGTAGATTCAATGAACATAAAATGGTACGGCTTGGGTCCCGCGTGCACGATGCGGGACCTAAGCTATTCACATGAATAATAACATGGTTTGATCACACATCTGTAGTATTTTCCCTCCCCGACATAAGTAAACTAAAGAATCATGAAACAAGACAATCTCGTGATACATCGTGTCGACAAGAAGATACAATAATGAATATACAAGACATGAGAAAATGAACAAGTCCGAGAAGTATACTTGCCTTGCTCAGGGTGATCAGTTGTGGGATATGCAGCTGGAAATCCTCCTGTTATGATTTATAATATTTAAGTTAACAGATATAGGTAGATATTTCTAGTCTAGAAAGGTCACTAAACATAATCCTTGGTTTTAACTTGCCAACTCTAGAACTACCTTTATAAAATAAGACAATATCCAATTATGATCTAAACATGAAGCAATCTATCACCAATCTTATAATTTCATTTATTAATATTTTAGGTACACCAAGACAATGAACTTGAAACCCAAATCCAATTGGTTTGACTCACCAGTTTAGAGTCTAACAGTCCACTCTAAAACATTAATATGTAATGCAATATTCATAGGTAACATGAATACTATTTAGACAAGATTAATAAAAGGTAATTAAATTGATCATGGCATTGAGCTATCCTTACCTTAATATGCACTGAAAACCTAAGGGCCCAGCTATAAGGAGTGGACAATCTACAACGGTTCTCAATCCTGTACTCTACTCTCACCATGACTCACTATTACCTGGTGGTTTTAAAGGAACTGAACTTATAATGCAACTTATAAATCCCACTGAAAACAGGGCTTAATATCATTCAAATTAATACAATTCAGTCAGTCCTTATTATCAGGACTGATATCACAATCCAAGTCCAGTCCAAGTGTAACCTACCCTGTCCAGCCTTTGTTCTTGCTATCAGTCCTATATGTTTCAATCTAATACCAGGAACTAATACAGCCTATAGTAGGAATTGAAGAACCAGTCTCAAATATACAGTCCTATCTGTTCAATATCCCAGTTTTGGTTAGGGACACCTATCAATCTTAACCATTACTAGTACTACTCAGCCTTACAAGGCACGGTACAGACCCTCTTAGTTAGGACAACTAATTTCTCAGTCCTGGTAAACACAGCTACAATATCAGTCCCAAGCTATATATACCAGTCTTAATTAGGACCTGGATTCAGTTCAGTCCAAATAAAATTACTGACATGAATCAGTCCGATCTAAGACTGATACATACCAGTCTAATTGCCTCGAAATATTTTTCTGAAGGTGATCCTTCAATCTCAGATAACATTCAGTCCTAAATAGGACTGAAACAAGTCAATCTCAGGTTTCTTCAACAGTCTACACTCAATTTTAGGGTAAATTCCTAAAGTCATCCCTAATGTCATTCCTGCTTCAGGACTGATGTTCATCAGTCAAGGCTAATCTTGATACAAGTCAGTCTTAACACCACCACAATGTGCAGGTCAAAACTGTTACTGTAACCTGCAGTATCATCCTTATAATCCAAGGTGATCCCCCCTACACAATCTACTGCAATCCCCTGAATACTCAAAAGAGTTGAACTTAGTCAAATCATTCTAAGTGTCAATCACACTGTTATCTCAGGTTACTACCTACACATTCTAAACTTCAGTTTCCCTCCTGAAGGCTTATTGAGATCAACCAATGTATTAATGGGGTCAGGCTATATGCCATTCAATGAGGAAAGACCAATTTAATATCGAAATGCAAATAGTGAAAACTGCTAACAGATGAGGAAAATGAAGACTAAAATCCAACTGTCATTCTCATCTCAGTTCAATATCAGTCTCAATGTGAAATCAGTTATCAGTCCTACATGTAGCTATACATCAGTCCAAATGTCAAATTCAGCAAATACAACTGAAACAAAATAGGCCTCAAGTGACAGTGTTGAATGACCTTGATATCACAATCTCAATACTACTTATCAAATCATTCGAGTTCAGAGAATTAAGAACTATAACAACTCATTACTGACATTGCCCTGTATTAAATTGATACATCTCTAAACACCCATCCTGCAACTTAAATCTAATACCCAAACATCCCTTTCCCATTTTAAACTGAAACAATACGTATAAACTTCCAAGGACAAGATACTCAACTCAGTTTCCCCAATATCAAACCAAGATGCTGAAATTATTAACATGGACCAACCCAACCTGAGAACAAGTTGACAATTAAATTCTCAGGTAACATTCAGACTCAACTAGGATACACCATCCTTCTCTAGACTTAATGTACTGGGATTGAATCTCAGTTCCAACAATGAATCAGTCTCTTAACAGGGTATTTAACAAGGTTCAGTCAGCCCTAAAATCAGAGAACATATAAGCTATTATTCTGAGCCCATGTTAACATCTCAAAATCTAAATTCACATCATCCCACTCGACTTCATCAAGCTAAAGTCTCAGACTGATACATCCATCTCCAAATACGAATGATGCATATCAATCTAAACCAAATGGCTGTTACAGACCTATCTACCAATTCTTAACTTATGACTAATACATCAGTCTAATGCAACTGCCATAGACTCTCAACTTATGACTGATACATTCAGTCTTAAAGTAATAATCCAATCAGTCCACAATCAGTCCTGATGATAACACAGTTTACAAACTCACATGTTCCCAATGTTCCCAAGTACTAAGATTTAGCTAAAACCTAAACTCTTCATATTGCAGTATTACTGGTTTAATAAAAATCAAAATAAGATACCACACCAAATATAATATGTATAAAATCTAGTACTTATAATTTGATGGCAAAAGCTGAATCGTGAGGTGAACACTGGTCTTCTACTGATCTGTAGTTCAACAGATTTCCAACTGAAGATCCACACATGAAAGAAGCAAGGATGGATCAATCGAATGATCGAACAACCACATCAAAATTTGAAGTACTTAAAACATGATTCTAACAAACTCTAAGGATTCTCAGAGTGATACCTACTAATAATCGATCGGATGATTAGGTCAACAGATTAATTGCTCAAAGAGGCATTGGAAAGAGCATAGCTCAGATCGATCAGTTCCCTAAGGACAATCATCAAGGAAGAATCGATCCTTAGAAATCAACAGTGACTAAACAAAATCAATTCAAAATTTATAAAAGAACATTCGATCGATGATCATAAATTCTTACACGAACTGTCTAAATTGAAGCAAAAATCGATCAGATGAGTGATCGGAGGAGAATCTACAACTCAGGAACCCAGTGCCAATTCGCCGTGACCAATCCCTTCAAATTAAGCTCGGGAAACTTGAATTGAGGAAGGAAGAGGATGAACAGCCTGGTAGCAGCTCTTGATGAAGAAATCATTTGATAGCTGCTCTGATTATAAAGGTGGAGAGATTGGAGAAAAAGCGGGAATATTCGAAATCAGTGGTCCCCTCGGCAATTACAATAGAAAATTCAAAATCAACGTTCCAATCAATTGAGGAACAAAGGAATGAGGAAATTAATTTGTACTCTTCCTTCACAATTAAACAACATTTTGAAAAGGAAAAAGGGTCCTGTGCTTTGTAACAACCCAAGGTTATTTGGGCCGAAAGCCCAATAGTAAGGCTAATGAGAAATAGGATGAGCTAAACTTCTATCAAAGAAAAACAATTTATTATTTCATTTTAAACTCAATATTATATATTAAAAAAACAAATTAAAACAAAATTTTTGGGGAGTGGGATTACAAATCTCTCTTCCTAGAAAAATTTCGTCCTCGAAATTCCAAAAATTTTATTCCAAAAAAATTGATTTCCAACATTTTTATTGAAAGAAAATAAAATTTTAAAACACTACATACAATCAAGTAAATAATCTAGGATATCGCTCTCGCATCTCATCCTCACGCTCCCATGTGGACTCTCCTGGAGAGTGGTGTCTCCAGATGACGCGGACAAGAGGAATAGTCTGGTTTCGCAGGCGCTTCTCCCTCCGATCAAGGGTCTCCACTGGCTGTTCCTCGTAGGTCAAGCTCGGGCCCACCTCTAGCTCTGAGTAGTCCACCACATGGCTCGGGTCTGGAATGTAGCGTCGAAGCTGGGACACGTGGAAGACGTCGTGCACTCCCTCTAAGCTAGCTGGAAGCGCTAGTCGGTACGCCACCTCGCCAATCCGTGCTTTCACATCGAAAGGCCTGATGTACCTCGGACTGAGCTTTCCGCCTCTGCCGAAATGAATGACGCCTCTGGTTTGCGAGATCTTCAAGAATACTCTATCTCCAACTGCGAACTCCAGTGGCCGTCTGCTGCTGTCCGCCTGGTGCTTCTGCCGATCTTGTGCAACTCTGAGCCTTGAGACCCAGTACACACAAGAAGTTTGAGATATCACTGTTAGATAGGTTTGATCAGATCAAGTTTAGACAAAACATGATTAAAATATAGATTTGGTAGAATCTGATGGAATTGAATCTAAGTCTAGGGAGTCAAATGATCCGTCAGTAAAATGTAGAAGAGAATTTGTAACGGTCAATTTTGAGAATTCAGATAGAACTACCCAAGAAGTATTAGTATCAATTAAGGAAAACGTACAAAGATTTGCGATTTTCGAAACATCAATAATCATACGAAAAGATATATAGTCTCCAGGGTGTCCGAAAACATATAGCCATTGAAATCACGGTACTTAGAATCCTGCCTTGCCAGTGTACATCTGGCTGCAGCGAACATTCAGTTCCATGACTTAAACAAAATATGTTACTGAATACTCTTTCAACTTTATCAATTCAAACAAGTGTTAACGAAACAACTCAAAAGATCAAATATGAAAGTTTTGGACAAATCTCGATAATACTCGAAAACCGACAAATATCCAAAATTATTTCAATTTAAAGTTCCTGGCTCGCCAGTGCGCTGCTGGCTGCAGTGAACCCTTAGTCTCCATAATCCAGATAATGGTTGCAGTGTGCAACTGCCATGCCCTAGTAGGTCATTGAGTAGTTTCTCGACCTTATCTATAGGAGTTTCAAAAAGAATTCAAGAAATTCAAAATGGGTTCTCATAGTCCAAGTCACAAAAATGGTATTATCTGCCTGTTAGAATACAAGGGTTTATTAGGTACTAAGAAACAACACGGAATCCAATCAAGGAATAGTGAGTACAAAAGCAACAAGGAAATTTTTAAACCTCAACAGTGAACAGAGTTTCAAATGGTAACCGAATTGTCAAATGAAGCCTGGGATGGTAACAAGATTCCATATGTGGGGCATTATCCCGAAAGGATAATAGAGTGTCGAAGGATGAACAGAAACAAGTATCAGATAGGAGACAAAGTTTTAAATTAAGAAATAAAATCTCGAATAGAAAATCTCAACGAGGAAACAAGGTTTCAAATAATGACTAGAAAACAGGTTCCAATAGGAGACAAGGTATTGGGTCGTAAATACGAAACAAGCGAATCTTAATAGTAAACAAAATCGTAAATAGGGAACAAGTCCCGAATAAAGTCAAGAATAGAATCTCAACAAGCATCAATAGAAGCGAAGGTTCAAATAAGGTTTCAGAATGATATTTCAAGTAGGAATAAATCTCGAATAGTACAAGTTTAATTAGCGAACATAATATCAATAAACGAGTAGGAACAAGTATCCATGAAACAAGCAAAATCTTGGATAGGAGACAAGGTCGAACAAGTAGTGGACAAACAACTCTCAAATTGGAAATCAAAGTCATGAAAGAGGAATAGGCATACCGCATCGAGTAGTGGATTTCAGACGAATATCAAATTATGGATATGAAACATGTTTACTGAATAGAAAACAATATCTCAAAATAAGTTAGAGTACCGACCAAGGTTTCAAAATAGAAAACAAGAAGTTTCAAGAAAGGATCTAGGTACTAAGAGAAATTTAAGGGAAGACTGGATTGCGAATTAAGATACATGGTTTCCTCCAACTCTGCAAAAGAAGCCTTCTGTCTTCAGTCTATCTTTAGTATTCCTTCGGAACCGGAATCACCTCAATTTCTTCAACTGTCCTGTCGTAGGCTGGTCCTTGCGGTAGTGCTCCATGTGGTTGCAGATTCTTAAAAGGTGGGTCCCTTTGCTGTAGTCCGATGCTCCTCGTGCTTGTTCTCGTGCAGTGCGATCAACGGTCTCCGGACAATCTTTGACTTGGTGAGTAGGCGATCCGTAGTACAAGCGTAGTCTCCGTCTTTGTCACGATCCGCACCCACTGTGAGGGTACGAGAACGTAACAACGCCCAGCCTGTACGCCGCAGTATCGGCAGTAGAACGCTGTCCTAGGTCACAACATCTAACAATATAAATTCTAAGCAGTTTATACTCCCCGAATGGGGGTGACATAGTAGAAAATAAACTCAATCACAATAAGGAAGAAGAAGCACGATATGATATAGAACTCAAGAAAAATACAGATGATCAAATAGTCTAAGACGACATCTCAACAGATATCTAGAGTACAAGGTCTCAGCTACGGAATATGAAAGAATATATACAATCCAAAATCTCAAAGATAGAAATAAAGTCTAACTACTAGTCTCAAGACAACATAAGTAAGATAAGCCTAACTAAGCTAGTCTAGGCAGTAGGGTAAAGTCGCCAGCTAGAGCTGTCCCGAAGAAGGTATCCACAGGCCTCCTCCTCGTCCTCTGTAATATTTTCAACAGGTCCAGTCAGGACATGAGCGAGCACAGTACATCTCAACAGTTCATAGCAGGTTAGAAAATATAATCATGCAGTAAAGTAAGATATAGATACTGAAGGAAATACAGTATAAAACAGAGAGGAGCTGTAATAGAAATATCTACTATAAATAGAGACTAACAGTGGCTAGTGAGTCAGAGTACATATAGACATGTAAATGGCATAGGAGATTCTGATGCTACACTATGGAAAGATTATGATGCTACACTACTTGGATAATATTCACATGTCTACTTCTACTCTCCCGTACCCCCAATCAATACACAAGGATCCAACCAGGTTATGTTATGATTCCATGTAAAGGCCCCAAAGGGTGGTACATGGAAGTCCCATAAATGGGGATTCTGGAAAACCCAATAAATGGGATAAGGATTCAAGAAAGACTCTGTGATCATGAAAGTACATGTCACAAGTGATCAATGAGCCAATGAAGCATAGTGATACGTCATGTAAGTGAAACGCACAGAACATGTAGTACCCGATGCTCCCTGAAGGGATAACATCTCAAGAAGGGATCCATATAGTACTAATCTGTGTGACCAACGTGACAGTATCAAGTAAAGTAATTTAATGCAGGAAAATAATTCTAAGCAGGATATAAATGATCAGAGAATATACTCGCCTGTATCTGAGTGTCCAAGATGAAAGTACTGTCCGAGGAGTGGGTCTGTCTCCTATAGAATAGCACAAGTCACAACAAGTCTAAAATGATAACAAAATACAATTCAATGCATTCTAACTGAATCTAGGTCAATCTAGGCCAAAGTCAACTCTTGGTCAACTCTTGTCAACCCTAGAAGTCAAACTAGGTCAACTATGGTCAAACTAGGTCCAACAAGTCTAAACTAGGTCAAACAAGCCTATACTAGCCTAACTAGTCTATTCTAGGTCTAACAAGACTACACAAGTCTAACTAGACTCTATACTGACACACAGATACACCCATAGGCTAAGAGCCTAGGCCATAGGCTATTAGGCTATATCATGCCTAAAATCAAACCATATCACAATCTACACAACAATATATATATATATCTAATATTAATACACATATTGATATAGCTATATAATATAATATAGAATACACACATAACATATAGGCTACCTATATGTATACCACACATACATTTATATATAAAATATAATAGTACACACACATTATATAGGATACCTATATATATATTATATATATATTATATATATAATATATATATATTATATATAATTATATATATTATATATGCATATGTGTAGAGAATAGGGAAGGGCAAGCATTCACATGTATGTGTTCATGGGTGTGCAAGAGTGTGTGTTAGGCTTGAGAGTGTGAGAGTGTCACATAGAGTGTTTGTGAGCTATGGCATGTCACATGAATGTGTGTGTGAAGACACTTGTGTGTGTTAGAGTAGGCAATGTGAGTGAGAGTGTGTCCACATATGTGTGTAAGAGGAAGTTAACATAGGTTTTAGTTTTCAGAAAACATAGGAGAGGAATGAATTACCAGGTTATGCACATTATAGGTTTATCAACCTAATCTCAAATAAAAAGAAAAGAAATTCAATTGACAGTTCTCATAAGTGAATCAATATCAATTTATTAGAAAACAGTGAACTAAATCGAATTTAACATCCATTCCATTATATGAAAGTGAATGTCACGACCCGGTCCCAATTGCTTGGGTCGAATCGGATCATGCCCAGCCTGCACCGTTGTTGAGACGGCGGTAGTAAGCTGTTCAGTAGCAGGTAACCATACAACAACACTATATTTGTCACAACTCAACATTCGGAAATTTAAAACTTTATTAAACTTTTACATGAAAAAAAGATACAACTTAAACCATTTTTTTTATACATCATGAATAAAGAAAACTCTAGGCAAACAGCTCAGCAATCTCGAATTCCTCGTCTTGGGATCGCGTAACAAGCCTCATCAGTGATACCTAAAATGTTGGGTCTCCAGTCAGGAGGGAGCAAAGTACAATTACGAATATCCAATAATTCAAATAATAATTTGAAATTTGCAATATTAAACAATTTGAAATACTTTAACAATATTTTTCACAATTCTACAATTGAAAACAATGTGATTTGAGTAGGTAACAAACTATGACCGGCTTGGGATGATTCAATTATATCCTAATGATACGGTCCGGCCTATCCTCGTGTATAGGAGGAATCAGCTCGCACAATCAATGATGCAATATAGGGTATTGGTCATAGACGCTACAAACTCTCCCCCAATATCCCGAGTCAATCAGATTCAATCAATGAGTCAATATTCGAACTCTAGGAGAGAGTTCCGTGTAGCAATGTGGTTTAAAATTGCAATAAAATATTTACTAGATAAATTACCAAATAGACATAACTGCACTTGCCTTTGTTATTGTGACTGGATCGAGAGTCTGTACCGGGGAACTAGGTCAAACACTTCCTCGAAATCCTACATTTGAGATTCCATACTTAGAAACAAAATTCAACCCATATCTAGATGTGCTAGTTACAATCTCTAGTAGTAATGTCCTAATCAGGTTTTAAGTTGTATTAATCTACAGCTAACGATTTACGTCGCAACTACGTGCGTTGATTAAGCCGGTTAATTGAATTATTTGGAAATACACGAGAATCAATTACAATTTGGAAAACTTTGTGTTTGTAATATATTTATAAAAAATATAATTTCTTTTAGTGATAAACCGTGAATTAATAATATTTTATTCATTTTAACTAAATTCGTAATTAACCAGTAATCGCGATCTAATCTACGATTTATGCGACTAACCAAAAACCACCCAAATCACATCCACCAGAAAAAGAAAAATAAAAATAAAATAAACTACGCTACACAATACAGTGGCACAGCTAATGGTCCTAGGGTGGGCTTATGCCCGGTACAATTTTCTTTTACATCAAATAAGAGAGAAGTGATTTAATTACTAAATAAAGTGCAATAAATAAATAATATTAATTAGCCTAAATATTAAATAAAATAATTTAAAAAGATAGCTAAGAGTCTCAGACTCGGTCCATTCCTCAAACTTCGGCTAATACCACAACGTCCGGTCGGACCGGTGCGTTTACATTTCGCCGGGGCCCACAGACCGGTACGGTCGTCGCCCGAAAAATCAGTTTTAAATTCATTTTCGAAAACTAATTTTAAAATCAATATAAATAGTTTTTGTAAAAATTTGGGCAGCACTTCCTCTATTTCGGGACAAACCCAAAACTGGGAAATGCGCCACGGAAAACCTGCAAATATTTCCAACCCAAAATAATCCCACAGAAATATCCACCAAAATAATTCCAAGCCACAGAAAATAATTCCAATCCACCGAATTTCCCGAAATGTCCGGGAATCCCATAATCCAACCAATTCACACCAAACCAGCAGATAAAACACAGGAACATACGCTGACGTAGCTAATCGAAAATATAACGCAGCTAACCGGATTTCCCAAAGGGAAATCGGGGACCGATTCTCATCATAGACTCGACACGGGGGAGACGAACTACTCTGATTACCAAGAAATTACCAAATTTCGTTGGCGGGGAGCCGGGGAAAATCTTGGGAAAAACCCGAAACGAAGTTCGGCAGCAGGTCGCAGATCTGGACAGCAACGTCGCGAATCCCGGACAGCAAAACTTCACAGATCCAGACTCAACCACGCACCGAAGAGGGGCGGAAGAGTCTGAGGGAGAGAGGGGATATGCGGGAGAGGGCGGCTAGGGTAGCGCCTCGCCGGAGAAGGGGCGCTGGCCGCGGGGTTGCCGGACAGCGGCGGCGGGTGGCCGGAGGAGATCTCGCGCTGGACAGCGCGGAGAGGAGCCGCGGCGGCGGAGGAGCCGCGCGCTGGAGGAGGCGGCGGCCGCGGGTGAGGAGGGCCGCGCGGAGGCGCGGGTCTGGGCTTGCCGCGGAGACGCGGCCTCGAAGGGACGGCGGGGCGGCGCCGGTTGGGGAAGTCCGCCGGGGGCGCGAGGAAGAGGCCGGCGGGGATCGCTGCGGTGGTCGCATGCGCGCGGTTTGGCCGGAGTGGGCCGCAAAACTTCGGGTGGACGGCGGGGCTTCGCCGGAAGGGCGAGCTCGGGAGAAGTGGCCGCGGGAAAATTGGGGGGGTTAGGGTTCGGTGGGTTTGGGAACTTCTTCCTGATAGAAGAAGACACAGAGAGAGGGAAAGAATGGTTTTGCTTGAGAGGAAAGAGAGAGATAGTTATTCTCTTCCTCTGATAATAGATCGTGAGGAAAGTGGGAAGAGTAGTGGGGGTTATTATTAGGGAGTGATTGCTCTTGAGTGGAGGAGAGTTGAGAATATGAAACGAGGGGTTTGAGGAGTTATGGAAATGAGGGGGTGAGTAATAGAACGTGTGAGAGATGATTATAGGTGCTGGTCCATCGGGACCAGCTCACCAAATAATTTGTTTTTTTATAAAGTTTAAGCCAAAATAAACAGAATTGAGAAGGAAGGAAATGGGCTCAGGCCTGGGTCTGGGCTCGAAATCAAAAATCCAAGTTGTTATAATTTTCAAAAATCCTTTTTCACCCAAAA
The DNA here is from genome assembly GCA_029216955.1 of Iris pallida. Taxonomy (NCBI): domain Eukaryota; kingdom Viridiplantae; phylum Streptophyta; class Magnoliopsida; order Asparagales; family Iridaceae; genus Iris; species Iris pallida. Next base: position 18,559 of record JANAVB010013362.1, read on the forward strand.
ATAATTAATAGTAATATTTAATAATAATTTTAGAAAACGCTAATAATAATAACCGAACATTATTTAATTAATAAATACAAATTATGGGTTTCACAATCTTCCCTCCTTAGAAAATTTCGTCCTCGAAATTTAAAGTAAGGTAGGAAAGACAAACATGTACGGGTACTGCGCCCGTAACTCAGGTCCAACTATAAGGATTTCCAAGGCAGTCATGGATGAGACGGTTTAGAGACAAGTTTTATGATATTATCCACGCAGAAAAATACAAAGGCGAACCAAAGTACACGAGGTTGATCAGACCATCATGCACCGGTCCTGATTAGACAATATATTAGTGGGTGCACCCAATAAGATATCGTCATGATCAAGCTTGATAAAGAGATAGCTTGCAAAACTAGGCTAACTTCGTCAGCATCAGTCAAGTTTAGAACGAAAAGATAAGAAAATAAGTGATGGCTCGAATTCTGATCTTCTTCTTACCTCTGACTAGGCTTGCAAATGGTTCCTCTGGCACTGAAAAGTTGATTCCAATCTTCAGTTCTGAATTATCCAAAATATGACTCGGATCCGAAATGTAACGTCTGAGCTGTGACGTAGAAAACGTTGCACACTCCCAAGATTAGCTGGTAGAGCTAACTGGTATGCTACTTCCAACTTGTCTTAAACTTCAAATGGCCTGATGTTCCTGGCCTCAATTTCCAGCTCCGTCAAAACTGATTGTTCCTCTGGTAAGAGAAAACTTCACCAAAAGCAATTTGGTCTTCCCAAGACCTACCAAAATCTAAGACGCAAAATCTCAATACATCTTTAAGTGTCTGGATTGACCTCTCTGCTTGCTCGTCCCGCGGTACTCCATGAATCCGGTAGATGTGCCTCTCGTACAATGCTGCCAACTTCTTAGTGGATAAACCAACTTGAAGGAAAAAAATGTGCTGACTTAGTCAGTCGTTTATTATAATCCAATTGGTGCCCTTCCCTCCTTGGGAACAAGGCAATCCTTACTCAAAGTTCATTGTCATATGCTTCTACTTCTACTCCGAATTTATGGAATACTGCGAATGGTGCATTTCTTTCATCAACTTGTTCCTCCGTTGTCAGCCGATACGGAAAGTCTCGTACCATTCTTCAGAGTTCCACTGCTGATCAATTTAGAAACCCTCAAGTGTTCTTGCCAACACTTGATCTCTAAGCCTGCAAAGTGCCTCGTTTTGAAACTACATCCTCTTGATTTTGTCCATCAGCCTCGAACTTCATCAATACTGAATCAGCATCCAGCTCCGTCCTTCTATCTCAGGTAGTATAACCTCCAATCCAAACTTCTCAACGTCTTCTAGTAGGTGCCACTCCTTGGTTAAGAACATCGCCACTGGTATCGACTAAGTGCATCAGCGACCACATTATCCTTACCTGAATAGTACTGCAGGTTGATGTCGAAGTCCTTCATCTGCTTCAGCCATCTTCTTAGTCTAACATTCAGCCCTTCCTGAGTGAAGACATATTTCAGACTTTGGTAGTCCGTACATATTTTCACTCCCTTTCCATAAAAATCCTGCTTCCATAGCTTCAAAGTAAAGATAATTACAACAATTCAAATTTAGGTATGGGATGATTCTTCTCATGAGTCTGTAGTTGCCTACACGTGTAAGCAATTACTTTCCATGTTGTCGAAGAATGCAACCCAGTCCTTTTCCAGAGACATTACTGTAAATTGAGAACCCACCGGTTCCTGCGGGTAGCGCAAGGATTGGTGTAGTGGTAAGTCTCTTCTTCAGCTCCTCAATGCCGCCTGGCAATCTTTCGTTCAGATGAACTCTTTATTCTTCCAAGTGAGCTTCGCCATCGGCTCAGCAATCTTGGCGAAATCCTTCACGAACTTTTGATAGTAGCCGGCCAAGTTCAAGAAACTTCCGAATTGAACTTGGAGTATACCACTCTTCATCAGCAGCTATCTTCCATCGAAATTTCTTCTCTTGACAACATGGCCAAAAATCCACCTTGTCAAAAATCCACGTTCAGATAGCTTACCATAAAACTTCTTTTTCTTCAAAGTTTCCAGAACTTTCATCAGATGTTCTTCATACTTTTCTTCAATCTTCGAATATATCAGAATGTTATCTATGGAGAAGATAAACTGATTCAAATACTCATGAAAAACTCTGTTCATGATATTCATGAACACAGCAGAAGCATTTGTCAGTCTAACGTCCTGACCACAAAACTACCCATACTTGGTGTTTGAACGCCGCCTTGGCAATGTCCTCTTTCCTGACTTTGATTTGATGGTAGTCAAATCTTAAGTCAAACTTCGAAACACCTTAACTCCACACAAACAGATTAAACAGATCCTCGATCCGGACAGAGAGCACTTGTTCTTTAGTGTCTTGCAATCAATACACATCCGTTGCTCCATCCTTCTTGGGCACAAACAAGATAGGTGCTCCCTACGGTGAAGTTCCACCCTGAATAAATCCTAGAGCCTTCATTGATCTGGTCCTTCATCTTCTATGATCTTCGAGTCTGAATCATGCCTTATTGTAGGAGGCAGGGTCTGCTGGATAGAAAGAGAGTCCCTAGATTGTGGCCTAACAGGTGTTGCTGGGATATGAGCTCTGGTTTGATGGAAAGATAAGGGGCAGTCCTTTACCCGATGTTCAGCAGATCCACATGCCAAACATTGTCCCAATCTCTTGCGGCAACTAACGGCCTGATGACCAGGCCTCATGCATTAGTTACAAGCCCATAGCTTCTTACGACAAGGCTGCCGAAAAGTAGAGTACTTGATGGGACCCTAATATCTTCTAGATTCAGGGGTATCCTTCCTAGGACAAAAGTTCTGCTCTAACTTGGTTGGGGATAACTAAGGCTACATCATGACGTTCTTCATGTCTTCTCTCGTGATATTCTTCTGTTCCTGCTGGGCTTCATCTTGAGCTTTCTGGAACTCCAGGATTACTTGAAATATGGCAACCATTTGTAAGATGTTTGCTGGTACTGGTGGAGCAACAAAAATGAATACTCCACCAAGGAAATGCAATTCAGTTTGAGATGAGGTAGGAATCGCCAGTGTAGGAAAATCTTCACTGGATGCACTATGAGGACGGTCAAACAGCCGCGAGGGAAAAGACCCTGGGCTTGGTTGAGGAGATGGGGTATGATCCGGAGATGACACCTCATCGCCAGCAGGATTTGGTCAACGGTCATTCTCTGGATGGTTTAGGATGCAAACATAAACAAGGTATCCTACCAGTCATCAAACAAAAATATTTATTTATAATATATTTCGGTCCTATGTTGTGACAAATTGATGTTCTAGTGTTCTAATTGTTTCTAGTATGTTTTCCTAAGTTGTTGTTCTGACCTGCATGGGCCACCACTAAAAAACATGTCACGACCCGGTCCCAATTGCTTGGGTCGAATCGGATCATGCCCAGCCTGTACCGTTGTTGAGACGGCGGCAGTAAGCTGTTCAGTAGCAGGTAACCATACAACAACACTATATTTGTCACAACTCAACATTCGGAAATTTAAAACTTTATTAAACTTTTACATGAAATAAAAGATACAACTTAAACCATTTTTTTTATACATCATGAATAAAAGAAAACTCTAGGCAAACAGCTCAGCAATCTCGAATTCCTCGTCTTGGGATCGCGTAACAAAGCCTCATCAGTGATACCTAAAATGTTGGGTCTCCAGTCAGGAGGAGCAAAGTACAATTACGAATATCCAATAATTCAAATAATAATTTAAAATTTGCAATGTTAAACAATTTGAAATACTTTAACAATATTTTTCACAATTCTACAATTGAAAACAATGTGATTTGAGTAGGTAACGAACTATGACCGGCTTGGGATGATTCAATTATATCCTAATGATACGGTCCGGCCTATCCTCGTGTATAGGAGGAATCAGCTCGTACAATCAATGATGCAATATAGGGGTATTGGTCATAGACGCTACACTACTCCCCCAATATCCCGAGTCAATCAGATTCAATCAATGAGTCAATATTCGAACTCTAGGAGAGAGTTCCGTGTAGCAATGTGGTTTAAAATTGCAATAAAACATTTACTAGATAAATTACCAAATAGACATAACTGCACTTGCCTTTGTTATTGTGACTGGATCGAGAGTCTGTACCGGGGAACTAGGTCAAACACTTCCTCGAAATCCTACATTTGAGAATCCATACTTAGAAACAAAATTCAACCCATATCTAGATGTGCTAGTTACAATCTCTAGTAGTAATGTCCTAATCAGGTTTTAAGTTGTATTAATCTACAGCTAACGATTTACGTCGCAACTACGTGCGTTGATTAAGCCGGTTAATTGAATTATTTGGAAATACACGAGAATCAATTACAATTTGGAAAACTTTGTGTTTTGTAATATATTTATAAAAAATACAATTTCTTTTAGTGATAAACCGTGAATTAATAATATTTTATTCATTTTAACTAAATTCGTAATTAACCAGTAATCGCGATCTAATCTACGATTTATGCGACTAACCAAAAACCACCCAAATCACATCTACCAGAAAAAGAAAAAATAAAAATAAAAATAAACTACGCTACACATACAGTGGCACAGCTAATGGTCCTAGGGTGGGCTTATGCCCGGTACAATTTTCTTTTACATCAAATAAGAGAGAAGTGATTTAATTACTAAATAAAGTGCAATAAATAAATAACTATATTAATTAGCCTAAATATTAAATAAAATAATTTAAAAAGATAGCTAAGAGTCTCAGACTCGGTCCATTCCTCAAACTTCGGCTAATACCACAACGTCCGGTCGGACCGGTGCGTTTGCATTTCGCCGGGGCCCACAGACCGGTACGGTCGTCGCCCGAAAAATCAGTTTTAAATTCATTTTCCGAAAACCAATTTTAAAATCAATATAAATATAGTTTTTGTAAAAATTTGGGCAGCACTTCCTCTATTTCGGGACAAACCCAAAACTGGGAAATGCCACGGAAAACCTGCAAATATTTCCAACCCAAAATAATCCCACAGAATATATCCACCAAAATAATCCCAAGCCAAAAAATAATTCCAATCCACCGAATTTCCCGAAATGTCCGGGAATCCCATAATCCAACCAATTCACACCAAACCAGCAGATAAAACACAGGAACATACGCTAACGTAGCTAATCGAAAATATAACGCAGCTAACCGGATTTCCCAAAGGGAAATCGGGGACCGATTCTCATCATAGACTCGACACGGGAGGGACGAACTACTCTGATTACCAAGAAATTACCAAATTCCGTTGGCGGGGAGACGCAGGAAAATCTTGGGAAAAACCCGAAACGAAGTTCGGCAGCAGGTCGCAGATCTGGACAGCAACGTCGCGAACCCGGACAGCAAAACTTCACAGATCCAGACTCAACCACGCACCGAAGAGGGGCGGAAGAGTCTGAGGGAGGAGGGGATCCGCGGGAGGGAGGGCGGCTAGGGCAGCGCCTCGTCGGAGAAGGGGCGCTGGCCGCGGGGTTGCCGGACAGCGGCGGCGGGTGGCCGGAGGAGATCTCGCGCTGGGCAGCGTGGAGAGGAGCCGCGGCGGCGGGAGAGCCGCGCGCTGGAGGAGGCGGCGGCCGCGGGTGAGGAGGGCCGCGCGGAGGCGCGGGTCTGGGCTTGCCGCGGAGACGCGGCCTCGAAGGGACGGCGGGGCGGCGCCGGTTGGGGAAGTCCGCCGGGGGCGCGAGGAAGAGGCCGGCGGGGATCGCTGCGGTGGTCGCATGCGCGCGGTTTGGCCGGAGTGGGCCGCAAAACTTCGGGTGGACGGCGGGGCTTCGCCGGAAGGGCGAGCTCGAGAGAAGTGGCTGCGGGAAAATTGGGGGGGTTAGGGTTCGGTGGGTTTGGGAACTTCTTCCAGATAGAAGAAGACACAGAGAGAGGGAAAGAATGGTTTTGCTTGAGAGGAAAGAGAGATAGTTATTCTCTTCCTCTGATAATAGATCGTGAGGAAAGTGGGAAGAGTAGTGGGGGTTATTATTAGGGAGTGATTGCTCTTGAGTGGAGGAGAGTTGAGAATGTGAAACGAGGGGTTTTGAGGAGTTATGGAAATGAGGGGGTGAGTAATAGAACGTGTGAGAGAAGATTGTAGGTGCTGGTCCATCGGGACCAGCTCACCAAATATATATATATTTTTTTATAAAGTTTAAGCCAAAATAAACAGAATTGAGAAGGAAGGAAATGGGCTCAGGCCTGGGTCTGGGCTCGAAATCAAAAATCCAAGTTGTTATAATTTTCAAAAATCCTTTTTCACCCAAAAATAATTAATAGTAATATTTAATAATAATAATTTTAGAAAATGCTAATAATAATAACCGAACATTATTTAATTAATAAATACAAATTATGGGTTTCACAGTGAACCACTAAATATATGAGAATCCAGTATGCCATAAATCCCAGGTTTAGCATATCACAGATTATGACGTAACCTTAGTGAGAAAAGGAAAAAGGAAATCAAATAATTTATTCCTACACCATTTCTGTTTTTACTTCAATACATGACAGTTAATAGCACATGTAGGAATGAACCCACATATCTCAGGTTATATATGAACTCAGATTTGAGTTCAAACATCAAAGCAATCTCAGGAAATCTATTTCAGTCTTCCTGAAACAGTCCAACTCTTTCAACCAAATTTTGAATTCAAAACTCACAAAATCATCCCAAAACTTGCACATATGTAGATAACTTATAGGAGAACCTTATTAGGGATCTAAACAGGTGACTAACAGTATTTAAATTAATCAAAAAGAATAACAAAATCCATATTCAAAAACTGGAAAAATCAGGGAATGTAAACATGTATCAGTTAACAAATGTAATTTGAAATCGACTACTAAAAACATGATATTCATACAAATTAATGGTTGGTAATTGAAGGGTCATCTGTGTACATGTCCAGACATATATTCGTGTCCATCCAAGTGGACACAGTTGTATCCAAACTATTTAAAACACAAAATAGTGCAACTGATTCAGTGCAGTGTTCACAGGCTCGTGCGTGTGTGCACGCGTGTCGTGCACCCGATACGACACGAATGGGGTCGTGTCCTCGTACAGGGTAGTTCACCTAGGGTCCAGCTAGGTATGTGTGTCCCTGAATTTGGTCCACGTGTCGCCGTGTCCAATATTTAAAGCCGTATCAGTGGCCTAAATAAACTGTGCGCAGAACAGTACAATTCCAGTGCACGACTGATTTCTCCCTAACCACTACACGAGATCCAATGAAACTTTGGGGGAATGATGTCAGTGCATGCCCCCTCGTGTCCACCAAATTTTGTATCAAATGAACCCGTGTCGTGTCCTACAGGAGGCCCGAGTAGCAGAGGATGTGCCCATGCCGCGCGCGCGTGTCCAACCGCGTGTGCACATGTGTCAAAACGACTCGACATGACACCGAATCAAACTCAGAACACTAGAATCGTGTAAGCCACATCAAATCGATACTTTTATTCAAAAACTTCCACAAAAACAAATCGAAATGCCTATTGGGGCATTTCGTCAAACACTTACACACATCACTGATACGTGTCCGATACGGACACGTACAGGACACAAAAATTGGCAAACCCTATACCTACAGAACCAGGACACCTAGGGCTAGGTATTTATGCAATTAAAACCTAATTTTAATGGGTGGACTGGAAATACCTATGTGTGTTCTTCAACACAAAAACTCCTTGAATGAGGATCCCCAAAAGCCATCCAACTCCTTCAAATTGCTATGAAACTGAGATTAACAAATTCCAACAGCAAGAAAACACTAATTAGAACCTATTACAATTTGTTTGGATTAAAAAGGATTTAAAATAGATTTTCTAGGAATTTATGAAGTTGGGAAAATACCTCTTTCTAAACTTGTTCTTTCCTAAAGAGGCTAGCCCTAAATGGAGGAGAATATTTATAGGGGGATTCCAATGTGGGTGTAGTGGCCGGCCAAGTAATGTTAGGGTTAGGGTTTGGCATTAGCTAATGGGCTTTGGGCTCCTATGGCTAAGTTATTGATTAATGGTTCAACCATAAGTCATGACTTATGACTTAACTACTCCAACTTGAGTCAAATGACTAAACCATAGGTTATCCCTAGTCTAACTAGGGTTGCATGACCTAACCAAGTCCAAACTCAACTAGGGTTAGCTCCTAGGTTAGTCTACCAAGGTCATTGCTAGTCAAAGTCAACCTAGTCAACCCTCATTCAAATAATTCCAAAATAAATCCTAAAAATTCCCATAAATTCAAATAAATTATAATAAAATCAAATAACCCCAAAAATGACAAGAATATCCTCAAACTAGAAATGATAAATGAAATACCCTAATCACAAGTCATGATCTAAAATAGTTTAAAAAGATTAAAATCACCAAGAATCATAATATGAATTAAATATAAATAAATAATAATTATAATTACAAAATTTCAAAATTATCCTCATCTGGAAAACTGGGTGTTACAATCTTTTGTGGCATTCTTTGTGGTGATGTACTGACGACGGCAAAAATTATAAGTGATCGTCATCTGAATCTGAGTTGGATCTCCCGCTTGGGCTGAAGCGCAGAGCCTCTGATAGAAATATACGTCTGCTGGCGTGCTGGCTGTTGAGACCTGCTCCCGATGATGCGACTTGCTGGCAATCCTTTATTAAGTAAATATGGACCTGAATCTGCCTCTGATGATGCAGCTGATGACGTGACTGAAGAAGCGCCAACTGAGTGTTGCGACGCTTTACGGATCCATAGTAGCTACTAACCCCGTCATAAGTCTTTCTGTCTCTCCTGAGCTTCAGCTTCCCGTCTCATTTTATTGTCTGTACTACATTCTGGGTCTCCCGGCTGGTAGCTTAAATCTTCAGAGAAGTCGGGTCCTCGGAGACTTGGATGACCTTCAGTGGCGGCTCCAGGTTCTCGATCTGCTCCTTGGTGCAAGAGATTCACCCGGTATCGAAGAAGTCCAACGGTCTGAGAGTCTAGAATCAGAAGTCCTTTCTGGCTCGAAAAATATATCTACAAGTCTGGCTTGGAAGAGAATGGCACGCTCCCTCTGGACGTCAAGGGACTCTTCAAAGATCTCCGTCCACTACGTACTACCCATGGGGATATAGAGTGATAGAAGGTAGTAGAAGCTCGAAACCCTCAAGTGTAGGTGGATCGACTATTCCGATATTTGCGTGTCTGAATCGTCTGAAAAACAGAAAAACTGTTAAAATGTCCTAAACTTAAAACAACAAATATTTATTTATCAATACACCTGATATACCTAATATACCATTATTTTCCAATTTTTTTCCTATGCTGTGATCAAGTTTCCCTAGTTTAATCAAGTCCTCCAATAGTATTCTAATACCTAGGTACTATTAGGATAGACCTGTATGGGCCACCACTAAAAATATGTCACGATCCGCTCCCGAATAATCGGACACGAGTCGGACAAACCCAGCCTTCATCGACAGACATAACGAAGTAAGCTATACCAAGCTAGAAAAATCTAACCAAAAAACATAAATGTATACAATCACAGCATCTATAAATGTTCCCAGAATGATCACCACAATCCACAAATCCATATATCAAAATTGTACTAGTCATCAGGAATGAAATGTACAATGTCTAGGAGTAAAGCTAAGCAGTCTAAACCTGAAATCTCAAGCAAAGTCATATCTCCATCCTGCTCAGCTAATATTCCGAGCTCTGGCCCATAGGGTAGAACAATATCCTGTAAACACCTACAACATATCCTAGTCAGGAGCGTAGCTAAGTATATCCAAGAAAATAAACATGAACATCATGGTATGAACGAGAAATAGGAAATATATATAAATACGAGAAATAAGACAAGACATGAAACTAAACAAAAATACTGAAAGTAAAACATGGAACATGATAAGAGTCCTGAACATGAAATACAACCTGAATCCTGAAATGTGCAAGATTGAAATACATCCAGAGTGTGTGATCGGCTTGGGTAGATTCAATGAACATGAAATGGTACGGCTCGGGTCCCGCGTACGATGCGGGACCTAAGCTATTCACATAAATAGTAACAGGATTTGATCATACATCTGTAGTATTTCTCCTCCTCGACACAAGTAAACTCAAGAATCATGAAACAAGACAATCCCGTGATACATCGTGTCGACAAAAAGATACAATAATGAATATACAAGACATGATAAAATGAACAAGTTCGAAGAGTACTTGCCTTGCTCAGGGTAATCAGGTGTGGGATGTACAGCTGGAAATCCTCCTGTTATGATTTATAATATTTAAGTTAACAGATATAGGTAGATATTTCTAGTCTGGAAAGGTCACTAAACATAATCCTTGGTTTTAATTTGCTAACTCTAGAACTACCTTTATAAAATAAGGCAACATCCAATTATGATCTAAACATGAAGTAATCTATCACCAATCTTATAATTTCACTTATTAATATTTTAGGTACACCAAGACAATGAACTTGAAACCCAAATCCAATTGGTTTGACTCACAAGTTCAGAGTCTAACTGTCCACTCTAAAACATTAATATGTAATGCAATATTCATAGGTAACATGAATACTATTTAGACAAGATTAATAAAAGGTAATTAAATTGATCATGGCATTGAGCTATCCTTACCTTAATATGTACTGAAAACCTAAGGGCCCAGCTATAAGGAGTGGAAAATCTACAACGGTTCTCAATCCTGCACTCTATTCTCACCATGACTCACTATTACCTGGAGGTTTTGAAGGAACTGAACTTATAATGCAACTTATAAATCCCACTGAAAACAGGGCTTAATATCATTCGAATTAATATAATTCAGTCAGTCCTTATTATCAGGACTGATATCACAATCCAAGTCCAGTCCAAGTGTAACCTACCCTGTCCAGCCTTTGTTCTTGCTATCAGTCCTATATGTTTCAATCTAATACCAGGAACTAATACAGCCTATAGTAGGAATTGAAGAACCAGTCTCAAATATACAGTCCTATCTGTTCAATATCCCAGTTTTGGTTAGGGACACCTATCAATCTTAACCATTACTAGTACTACTCAGCCTTACAAGGCATGGTACAGACCCTCTTAGTTAGGACAACTGATTTCTCAGTCCTGGTAAACACTGCTACAATATCAGTCCCAAGCTGATATATACCAGTCTTAATTAGGACCTAGATTCAGTTCAGTCCAAATAAAATTACTAACATGAATCAGTCCTATCTAAGACTGATACATACCAGTCTAATTGCCTCGAAATATTTTCCTGAAGGTGATCCTTCAATCTCAGATAACATTCAGTCCTAAATAGGACTGAAACAAGTCAATCTCAGGTTTCTTCAACAGTCCACACTCAATTTTAGGGTAAATTCCTAAAGTCATTCCTAATGTCATTCCTGCTTCAGGACTGATGTTCATCAGTCAAGGCTAATCTTGAGACAAGTCGGTCTTAACACCACCACAATGTGCAGGTCAAAATTGTTGCTGTAACCTGCAGTATCATCCTTATAATCCAAGGTGATCCCCCTACTACAATCTACTGCAATCCCCTGAATATTCAAAAGAGCTGAACTTAGTCAAATCATTCTAAGTGTCAATCACACTGTTATCTCAGGTTACTACCTACACATTCTAAACTTCAGTTTCCTTCCTGAAGGCTTATTGAGATCAACCAATGTATTCATGGGGTCAGGCTATATGCCATTCAATGAGGAAACTCCAATTTAATATCGAAATGCAAATAGTAAAAACTGCTAACAGATGAGGAAAATGAAGACTAAAATCCAACTATCATTCTATCTCAGTTCAATATCAGTCTCAATGTGAAATCAGTTATCAGTCCTACATGTAGCTATACATCAGTCCAAATGTCAAATTCAGCAAATACAACTGAAACAAAATAGGCCTCAAGTGACAGTGTTGAATGACCTTGATATCACAATCCCAGTACTGCTTATCAAATCATTCGAGTTTAGAGAATTAAGAACTATACCAACTCATTACTGACATTGTCCTGTATTAAATTGATACATCTCTAAACGCCCATCCTGCAACTTAAATCTAATACCCAAACATCCCTTTCCCATTTTAAACTGAAACAATACATATAAACTTCCAAGGATAAGATACTCAACTCAGTTTCCCCAATATCAATCCAAGATGCTGAAATTATTAACATGGACCAACCCAACCTGAGAACAAGTTGACAATTAAATTCCCAGGTAACATTCAGACTCAACTAGGATACACCATCCTTCTCTAGACTTAATGTACTGGGATTGAATCTCAGTTCCAATAATGAATCAGTCTCTTAACAGGGTATTTAACAAGGTTCAGTCAGCCCTAAAATGAGAACATATAAGCTATTGTTCTGAACCCATGTTAACATCTCAAAATCTAAATTCACATCATCCCACTCGACTTCATCAAGCTAAAGTCTCAGATTGATACATCCATCTCCAAATACGAATGATGCATATCAATCTAAACCAAATGGCTGTTATAGACCTATCTACCAATTCTTAACTTATGACTATACATCAGTCTAATACAACTGCCATAGACTCTCAACTTATGACTGATATATTCAGTCTTAAAGTAATACTCCAATCAGTCCACAATCAGTCCTGATGATAACACAGTTTACAAACTCACATGTTCCCAATGTTCCCAAGTACTGAGATTTACCTAAAACCTAAACTCTTCATATTGCAGTATTACTGGTTTAATAAAAATCAAAATAAGATACCACACCAAATATAATATGTATGAAATCTAGTACTTACAATTTGATGGCAAAAGCTGAATTGTGAGGTGAACACTGGTCTTCTACTGATCTGTAGTTCAACAGATTTCCAACTGAAGATCCACACATGAAAGAAGCAAGGATGGATCAATCGAATGATCGAACTACTACATCAAAATTTGAAGTACTTAAAATATGATTCTAACAAACTCTAAGGATTCTCAGAGTGATACCTACTAATGATCGATCGGATGATTAGGTCAATAGATTAATTGCTCAAAGAGGCATTGGGAAGAACATAGCTCAGATCGATCAGTTCCCTAAGGACAATCATCAAGGAAGAATCTATCCTTAGAAATCAACAGTGACTAAACAAAATCAATTCAAAATTTATAAAGGAACATTCGATCGATGATCATAAATTCTTACACGAACTGCCTAAATTGAAGCACAAATCGATCAGATGAGTGATCGGAGGAGAATCTACAACTCAGGAACCCAGTGCCAATTCGCCGTGACCAATCCCTTCAAATTAAGCTCGAGAAACTTGAATTGAGGAAGGAAGAGGATGAATAGCCTGGTAGCAGCTCTTGATAAAGAAATCATTTGATAGCTGCTCCGATTATAAAGGTGGAGAGATTGGAGAAAGAGCGGGAAGATTGGAAATCAGTGGTCCCCTCGGCAGTTACAATAGGAAATTCAAAATCAACGTTCCAATCGATTGAGGAACAAAGGAATGAGGAAATTAATTTGTACTCTTCCTTCACAATTAAACAACAATTTGAAAAGGAAAAAGGGTCCTGTGCTTTGTAACAACCCAAGGTTATTTGGGCCGAAAGCCCAATAGTAAGGCTAATGAGAAATAGGATGAGCTAAACTTCTATTAAAAAAAAAAATTTATTATTTCATTTTAAACTCAATGTTATATATTAAGAAAACAAATTATAACAAAACTTTTGGGGAGTGGGATTACACTCCGTTATATCCGGGTTGTGATTCTCATTCGGTATTGTCGATGGTGATGCAGCTATTGAACCTTAAATCTGATTTTAACTTACCATAAGAATGTTATGACCGGATAATTCAGTTTGTAAGAGAGTTGTTGCCAAAAGGATCAAATGATTTGCCTGAAAGCTTCTACAAGTCGAAGATGATGATACAGAAACTCGGATTGGGCTACCAGAAGATAGACTGCTGTCGAAATGGTTACATGCTATACTACAAGGAGAACAGTAATAAAGACAAATATATTTTCTGTGACGAGGAACGGTACAAGCCTATCCGGGGCAAAGGAAAATTAATTGTCCGGACGCGGATGCGCCCGTACAAGTACATGCAGTTCTTGTCAATCACAAAGAGGCTGCAGAGGATGTATATGTCTGCAAATACTGCACAACACATGACATGACATAACAAAGAACGGAAGATGGATGAAGGAGAATTATTTCATCCTGTCGATGGAGAAGCATGGAAGCATTTTGATCGGTGTCATCCTGATTTTGCTGCGGAGCCTAGGAATGTTCGATTGGCTTTATGTTCTGATGGATTCACTCCATTCGGACAGTCGGGGACACAATATTCTTGTTGGCCGGTGATTTTGATCCCGTATAATCTACCACCGTAGATGTGCCTAAAAACTCCTTACATGTTCCTCACACTTATCATACCCGGTCCAAGAAATCCAAAGAAGAACATCGATATCTACTTACAACCGTTGGTGAACGAGTTGAAACAATTATGGCGGCTTGGCGTCCAGACGTTTGATATATCGATGGAGCAGAACTTTTAGATGAGGGCGATGCTCATGTCGACCATCAACAATTTTCCAGCTCACGGGATGTTATCGGGGTGGAGTACTCATGGTATTATGTCATGTCCGATATGCATGGGGGAAGAGTAAGGCATTCGTCTTCAGAATAGAGGAAAGACATATTGTTTTGATTGCCACCGCCAGTTTTCTTCGTCACATTCGTGGAGAAGGAACAGAGATGACTTCAGGGCTGGTAAACGGGAAGTATCTCTTCCCCCGTTGAGATTAACGGAAGATGTAGTTTGGGAAGAGGTTCAAGATTTATCGACTGTTATGGAAAATTCGGGATCGGGCCATCACATTGAATGTTTCGGACAACATCACAAATGGACGAAACGGAGTATCTTTTGGGATTTGCCTTATTGGTCGAACAATCTCATAAGAAACAATCTTGATGTCATGCATATTAAAAAAAAAATATTTGACAACATATTTAATACTGTGATGGATATTAAGGAAAAAATGAAAGACAATATTAAAGCAAGAAAGGACTTAGAAATTATTTGCAAGCGTCCGGAGTTGCATCTGTCGTAAAGGTCCAATGGTAATTGGGTGAAGCCTCCAGCACCGTTTACATTGAGTAGAGATGATAAACTGATAATATGTAAATGAATTTCAAAGTTGAGATTTCCTGACGGTTACGTATCGAATCTGATAAGATGTGTCGATCTCAACGAACGCAGGTTGATAGGGATGAAGAGTCATGATTGTCACATTTTCATGGAGCGATTACTTCCAATCGCTTTTAGAGAGATGCTACCTTCTCATGTGTGGACTCCGCTAGCCGAGTTATCTATCTTCTTTGGAGATTTGTGTTCAAGTAAGTTGACGGTGCAACATATGCTAGAACTTGAGGAGAAAGTTGTAGTGACGTTGTGCAAGTTAGAAAGGGTGTTCCCTTCCGGCTTCTTTGATAGTATGGAACATTTGTCGATTCATCTTGCATACGAAATACGTGTCGGTGCTCCCATCCATTATCGATGGATGTACCCATTTGAGAGGTATAAAATAATCTTCTAATTTGTAATTTTTTTATTTAAATAATTCTAATATTCAATATATTTCTTATAGATATCTAGGTCACCTGAAGAAGAAAGTGGGCAATAAGGCTCATGTAGAAGCTTCAATATGTGAAGCGTACATCATTGAGGAGGTTTCTAACTTCTGCTCGATCTACTTCGATACTCATGTCCGAACAAATCGGAATAGAGCGCCGAGGAATGATGAAGGTGATATCAATGCACCGAACGAAAGGATCCGTACAATCTTCAATGTGGGGGACAAGCCGACAAGTGCGACTAAATTACGGTGGTTGGATAATGATGAGTTTGAAGCCGCACATCGATATATATGCCTCAATAGCGGTATCCAAGAGATGGAAGATATTAAAAAGTAAGCGACACCATTTAGTCATTCTAAATTCGATATTTAGAAGTGTGCTAATGTTTCTCCCTATTATTATAGTACTTTTAGAGCTGAGATTAGAATGGAAAGACCTAATATTGATGAGGATGATCTTGCTAGAGAGGTCGATATGAAGTTTCCGTCGTGGTTCTGAAATTGTGTAAGGATTATAATCATTAGCCATTATAAATTCGATATGTTACTACCCACACTTTGTCTAATGACTTTTCTGATACTACCCACACTAGGTCTTCTGTCCTGGTACACAGTTGCAGAACAAAGGGCTAAAAGCAATTGCTATTGGACCGAACAAGAAGGCAAAGTATTGGAGCGGATATACAATCAATGGCTTTAACTTTAGAACTACCAATCATTCATTTGTCGATGAGGAGGCTAATTATACCAAAAATTTGGGAGTTTGTGTGAGAGCCTCAGTCTACGATACCGATCCCAAATTCGACTACTACGATGTTCTAAGAGATATCGTAGAGATTGAATATTCTGTTGATACGAAGATTGTGCTTTTTAAATGTCGTTGGTTCGACACAACACCCAAGCAAGGATGGAAGATTGACAAATAATTTAGCTTTTTTGATATAAAACATAGAAAAAGATATGAAGGTTTTGAACCATTTGTGTTGGCTAGTCAAACCGTTCAAGTGTACTATACGAGTTATCCTAGCCGACGGCGCAGTACCGTGGATTGGTGGGCTGTATGCAAAACCAAAGCAAGAAATACATATAATGTTGGGGATGTAGCCTACCAAGAGGAAGAGGTAGTCAAGCCTCAACCAACATATATAAGTTTGGCTGGTGTTGAGGAAGAGGATTTAGAAGATATGGAGGTTGCGGTAGATGACGTTATGGGGCTTAACGTTGATGAAGAATTGGAAGGAGTTGAGGAAGAAGTATTGGAAGATGAAGATCATAGTGATAGTGAAAATGAAGAAGCAGAAGAAGACACTTCAGAATCAAGCGATGATTCAGAAGACTCTTGGGAAGATGAATCAGACTAGTACGTACGTTTTAATTTAATATACGAGTTCCATTAGTATAATGACATGACAATAGTTTTTATTTTTAACACATCATCACTTATTATTTCTTTCAGATTTTTCTATGGCGCCGAGAGGTCGACGTTCACGTTTGTAGCTTGGATCTTCATTAAGTCCGCCGAGAGGTCTTCATCATGCCCGCCGAGAGGTTTTCGTCACGCCCGACGACCTAGATTTACTGTACCAGTACTTTCTTGTATTAAAATATTTTAGATATGTGTATTATATTTCTTATATTAAAACATTATTCGTATGAGTGTATAAAGCTAATTTTGGATATGTGTGTATGTGTTGTATTAAAACATTTGGAATACGTGTGCATGAAACTGAGAATTTGCAGGAAACACAAATACTGATACGTGTGCCTACTGTAAAACTGTCGATAGGGATAAGGACTGCTGGAAACATGAATACTGATATTGTATTTGAAAACTGTTTATATGACTGTATATCGTGTGTGTAACTGTCGACAGGGATATGGAGTGCAGAAAACACAAATACTGACATACAATATTGTATTTAGTGACGGAATGGCGACGGAACGACGACAAAAAATTTGGAACATTGCAGTCTAGCGACGGAACAGCGACGATTTTTTTGTCGCTACATGCCTGGAAAATTTACTTTGTAGGCTATCGACGGAATAGCGACTGTAGTTTCTGTCACTACGTTCTGAAAAATATTATATTCCAGTATAGCGATTGAATAGCGACGTAAATTTTATTTACTATTCCATCGCTATGTTCCTGTCCGACACCAAAAGCGTATCGGAAAATCTTAGCGACGTAATTTTTTGTCGCTAGCCCGTCGCTACTCTCATGCTGAATTACGTCGCTGCGACGTCGGTAGTTCGTCGGTAACTATAGCGACAGAGTTTCTATCGCTATTACGTCGCATTTTCCAATAAATAGCGTGTCGCTAAATTCGTCACTAATCATTCGCTATTTCCGACAAACTAGCGACTGATTTAAATTAGCGACATGTGATTTCTCGACAAACCATTTCCGTCGCTGATATGTCGCTATTTGGCTTTAGCGACGGAAGAATGACTTTTAGCGACGGATCCTGCCGTCGCTAAAAGCCTTTTTTGTACTGCGTCTTTTTGTTGGTAGCCCATGCAGGTCTCGAAAAATGAAAAATCTAGGACATGATGCAGGTCTCAAAAAAATAAAAAAAACTAGGAAAGAATGCAGGTCAAGATTTTATGGAACACTATATAGAGGCTAACCTATAGACCTTACGATATATTCTTAGGAAAAGCCTACAAGGAACCTTAGGATAGAGAATGCCCTACAAGTTTTACCCATAGACTATGTTCCATTTTGCTTACCTTATAGATCCTTCCTAATGAATATCCTATCGTGAATCTATATATAGGTAAGAATCCTAACCTAAGATTGTCATTAAGGATGTAGATGATATTGGAAAGTCATGGGTAGTATAAGGATACATGAACTGATATATAGGTCAAGTAATTCAGAGAGAATTAGACAAGTATTCCTAATAGCGTAACCCAGTGAAGGATTGCAGAAGGTTCCTTAAGGATCTTGAACTTTGTACCCTTAGTAAACCTGGGATTTAGATTACCTAGATATTATATAGATTGGAATGGTAAGAGAATGATGATCACATAGCCAACCAGCCATATATGATCTAATGCCTTATTTAGATTGTATGTAGTATGTTTTGTGGGATGAGCATAGATATAAGAATAACTTGGAAGAACTATTGGGTAAGTTAGTACTAGCAGTATTTTGCTTAAGGTATAGAAATAATTATATGTACACATAGTATTGTATATAGCTTATTGAGTGTAATATGATTCCTCGGTATCTTGATCTCATCAATTCTTAAATCAACTCATCCCCCTTGCTTATCAAATTTTATATATCAATTTTCACAAATTCTCAACTTTCTCGAAAATTTTCATTCTCCTTGTTTCATCCAAGGTTTAACGATTTGAATGTAGAATTGTATCCTCTCATTTTAATCTAATTTCTTTCTAGTAGTATCCCTAATTTTGGGACTCATCCTCCATCTAAATACTCATGTATGCATTACTCATTGATTGTTTATTGGATTTTTTTGTGAAGCATTATTTGATTGGACATTCGGTAATTGAATTTTTGTGAATGAATGTTTATTTATTTATTTGTGTCAAGAATCCGAAAATCCTTCAATGAATCGTGAAATGAGAAGTTGTTGCAGCCATCCGACTGGCGAGGCACTACATTCTCAAAATATGGTTCTAAGTAAGATTCCGAGAATCTAGACAATATTTTGTAATTGGTTTTCATGCTTGATATTCAAAAATTAATTTCGTTTTATCTCAGTTTGGATTTGAAAATCATTGACTTGAATAATTTAAAATGATATTCAGTATTTTTGATAAATAGATATATGAGATTTTCTTACTAATTTGGTCGAAAGATTTTATATTACGATATTATATATTACTTTGATATTTAGATAAAGAAGGAACAAAAATTCTAAGTACCGATTCTCGAGTATCTTTTGAATTTCCAAGTATACCCTAACGTGTAAGATTACTTCAAAAATCATAATTTCTACTCATTCTATGGCTTCAAGGTAGAGGTAGCAAATCCTAATAGTGAAATGGAATCTTGATTGCAGCCATATGCGCAATAGCGAGGCACAAGATTATTTATCATGTAATAAAATGATAAATGAGGAATATGATTTTGATTCTGTAGAATACACACGGTTATGGTATCTGACAATTTTATTGACTATATAGAATTTCAAGAATCTTGATAATTTTAATTACCTTTGAATTGTCCTTATTTTCGTAAAGATTTTGCTAAATATGTTTCAAAATATTTCATTTAATAATGTAATGGATTATTACTGCATTTCTGTAAGGTGGGTAGAATATTTTGCTTCTCTTTATATTTGTTTTGAAAATCTTTAAATTTTAAATTTTGAGGACGAAATTTTTGTAAGGTGGGTAGAGTGTAATAGTTGTAACCTATAATAGGGTATTATTCGATTTATTTTAATTATTTATACTTCTAAAAAAAAATCTAATTAATTATTGATGTTCTATTTAAAAAAGATAAGGTTGATTTTCTTTTCATAAATATAAATAATTACATAACCCCTTTTGAGAAGTTTATAATTTCAAATTAGCATGGACACCTAGTCATGCTATGTGTCCTCATGCATGTAGGGAAGGGACATGTGGCACTATGTTATGGCCAAGTGGATTATTGCATGAAGAGTACTCTTTTCCTCTCATTTTAATGCCATATTTCATTTCCCCATACATTCTTCCACATTCCTCCTCCTCCACCTAGTCTCCTCTTCCCCCTCCCACACCGTCGGCGCCGCCCGCCACCTCCGGCCGACCCCAAGCCCTCCGGCCGACCAACTCCATCACCACCTCCAACACTACCATCATCATCTCCCTCTCCATCTCCATCATCAAAATCCAAACCCCCTCTTTCAAAAAAAAAAGAGAAGAGAGACAAGGAAAATGAAGAAGAAGAAGAATTTGAAGAAAGAGGAAGATGAAGAAATTGGGAGAGCAAGATCCAAGCCCTAATCCCAAATCAATTTTCCAAGGCAAGCCCTTTTTCCTCTTTCCTCTGATAATTATTTTAATTTGGTTCTCTTAATTTTCATGAATTAATTAGTTTAAATTTTAATTCTAAATTTATGGATTTATTAATAAATCCAATCTTATAGTATTGTAATGTGCATATATGGCCTAAAATTTGGTAGGAACCCATTATGGACACTTTGCATCTAAATTTGTGTTGTGATTTTTTTTTGTGTTGTGATTATATATATATAAATATATATATTATATAATATATATATTATCTATATATATATATATATATATATATATATATTAAAGAAGAATGTGTGGATAATTTATATGCATGAGACCTAGGTCTCATGCATATATAAAAAAAATGTCTCATGCATATATAATTATCCACACACTTCTTTATATATATTTTATATATATATATATAGATAATATATATATATATATATATATATATATATATAGATATATATATATATATAGATATATATTATATATATACACATATGTACATCTTGACACAACAATGGACACAAACATATATGTAATTGTATATGTATGTAAAAATACATACAAATATCTAAGTTTTGTATAAATATACATACACAACACATCTTCGACATATCTTTCTATGTATACAAACATATATACTCAAACGTCTTGACATAACGTGTAGGACACAATATGAATAGACACTCCAAATCTAAATTTTATTGTGATATATATATATAATTATATATATATATATATATATATAATATATATATATATATATATATATATATATATATATATATATATATATATACTTTGACACAATATGAAGATACAATTCTTGTGTATATATTTCATAGACAATTGTAAGCCTTGGCATAAAATAGAGACTTAACCTATACACTTAAACGGAATATATATATAAAATTCTATATTTTCTTGCCTAAATATGTATATATATGAGTTAGTTTTCGATTTTACCACATTATATCAATTCTGTCCACTTTTTAAAATATACCAAATTGACATGTTTTGGCATGATTAATTAGTTAAATTAAGTATTATAGGTTCCTATATCAAGGTAACCCTACACCTATTTAATTTCAATTTTTAAACTTCTTTTGCATATTCAAGAAGCTGAAATGTGAGTATATGTAGCAAGTATGGATAAGTTGAAAATTTAGATTTAATTTTGTATATAATTATCATCAAGCCAATATTGCAATGTTATAGAATTATTTTGTATGTCATGACATTTGGACGTAAGACTTTAATATCATTGTGCTACTAATAATTTTGTTTTGAACTTGCATAGTATTTAACAAATTGCATACCCAAGAAAATAATTCTTGCTTGCTAAAGAAAAAGGTATTTGCTTACTTGCTTGCTAAAATAAAAGATTTTTTTTGCTTGTTTGCTGCTGCTAAGGTAAAAGGGTCATTAAATTGATTATATATAGATATATATAATATATATATAAATATATATAAAATATATATTATATATATATATATATATATATAAATATATATATATAATATTATATATATATATATATATATATAATATATATTGCGTGGTTCCGGTGTTGAGAGTTGCTCTACCGAAGGGGTCGGCGTACCCAGGATATATTGCGTGGTTCCGGTGTTGAGGGTTGCTCCACCGAAGGGGTCGGCGTACCCATATTTATATTCTTGTGTTTGCTTGTATTGGAATTATTACGGATCAGTAAATACAAAGGAGACTCTGCCGAAATTTTTGAGAATTTTCAGAGTTAGTCATTTTCTGGGAATCCGGACCTTTTAGAAATTATGAATTTGTCCTAGATCCTGGAACCATTCATTACTTTGGATCTCCTTTGGTTTTAAATATCTTCTTGGACTTTTCAAGTTTCAGGAAGGACGAAACTATCTAGTGATTTAACATAACTTGTTTAAGACGCCCGTTCAAAGAATAATTTCTATTAGAATCTGAATGTCATAAACTTCACTAGAATAGGTTGCAATGGATTGGGAGAGAAACCATTGGATCACACCCGGCTGAATCTTTGCATATGAATTTTGATGTTTCGTACTGATCAATCCCTGAATCGGTGTTCGTGCGGCTGCGCGAATATCCGATGTGAGGCTTATCTCATCTTCCTGACACAAATGGACATCCAGGCCCTGAGTTCAGCTCAGCTATCCATTGTGTGTGTTTATGCCTGAGTTTTAGCTCAGAATATATGTTATTTCATTTAGACATCCAGGCCCTGAGTTCAGCTCAGCTATCTAATGAATGGATTCGATATTCTTGAAAATTTTTAAGTAATACGAATTCTTTTATAGCTCATGATTCGATAATCGACCCAGATGATTCGGAAACCAACTCATGATGCTATCTTGCTTGTAATCACATCAATATGTGATAGTACAGACATATGGATAATCTAAGCACCACCAGTTTTGTACGAGCCTAATCTCGGTAAATGGGGTTATTGTCGAGATGCTAGGTGGTGTGTAACTTCTCTTCCCAAAATTTTTGAAATATTCTTTTTTTATTATTTATTTGATTTAAATGGTGACTTTTTTAGATTTTTGTAAATAATTAATTGGTTAATTATTACGGTAGATGACTTTAGCCATGGTTGAGTTTGAAGTACAAGACGACTAGAAATCATGGGCACGGATAGTGCAGTGGCGTGCTTTGACTAGTGTTTAGCCATGAAAGTGGAATGTCGAGCTATAAGTGTGTTCTAATTAGGAACACCAGACCAAGTTATGACTTGACCCCTATTAAATGATTTAATTAGTTTTACTATAATTATGACTTTTTAGGAGACTCGGTGAGACCGAACTAGTCCGGACTGTGTCCAAACAGAGTCCAAGCCCATGTAGTCATGTAGTGTGTGCAATGATGTCCATATAGATATATATTTCGTAATCTATTTTTATCGTTTAAATAAGTATATTATTTGTTATAAAGAATTGTTATATAGTAATTTGTTATTCACTATGCATTTGATAATTTCATATTTGATATTAGAATAATTGTATATTTTCTGCAGACAAATAGGATTAACAAGCACGGATCAATTAATATGTGCACATGAGTAATTTACATGGAAAATATTTTATGATTGCAATATGATTATAAGTTAGAAAATATATTAATATATATTTTGTGGAAAAAGATATACAAATAGGTATATATATTTAATGGTCCAATAATATATATTATATAAGTATTGTATATATCTATTGTATAATATATATATGGGTATTTTTATAGTCATTTATATATAATAAAAGAAATAAAAGAAAAGCAAAGAAAAGATTAAACAAAAGGAAAAGCAGCAGCAAAGCTTAGCCCAGCCAAGCCCACAACACCCGAGCCCAGCCTCAGCCCAGGGCTCGACCTTTCCTCCCCTTCACAGCAAACGCCAAACCGAGCCGAGCCTGATTTTCCCAAACACACGCGTACACACACACACACACACACACACACACACACACACACACACACACACATATATATATATATATATATATATATATATATATATATATATATATATACGAAAGTGATGAATTAATCGACAAACCCTAACCCCACACCCATCCCCCTAACCTGGGCGGCCACCCCGACGGCCGTGCATCGTCGGAGGACGACCGCTGGCCGGCCACGAGGCCACGTGCGCGTGCCACGCGCAACGGCAGCAGCAGCAAATACTCGCGAGGTACCCTCGTTCATGGACACTTTTCTCTTATCATATGCAGCCATTTCTTGAACCGTAAAATTCTACGCGTCGTCGAGTTGAACCTCTTCGACCCCCTTCGATTAGTTTGTTCATAATTGATAGGTACCAATTGTGTGAATCCACGAAAAATAGAGAAGTATCACTGTTTCAAAATATCGAAACAGGGAATACAAATAGCGCAGACCCAGTCTTAGAAGGCAAATAACTGTCGATTCTCTGACAGTTTTATAAAAATAATTAAAGGCATCCTAGACAACCTATAGGGCTCTGCAACCCAATTTACATAAGTTGATTTCATCGACTACGTACCGAGAAATCGGATTCCAAAGATTGGCAAAAAACTGTTTTAAAATATTAAAAATCTAGAAAACTCCTCCGATTCGACGTGCGTCCCGCCAAATCGGGCGACGTGGTAGCGAACCGAAAGCATCAAAAGGTGCGTATCGACTTCGCGAACGTGTGAGCTTTGACGGAATTCAAATTGGTCGTGTGTGCGCGACGAATTTGATGCGTATCCGTCGAAATTTACCGTATCGACCTATTTGCAAATTTTCTAATTTCTTTGTACACGTTCGTCAGATCGAGACGAAACTTGCACCAACAGACCGTATCGTTTTTCTGGTCCTGTATGCCAAGTTGGTCCGATTCTAAGACAGTTGATCGGATCACCGTTTCGTGGGCCCTACGATCCGATTTAACGGGCAATTTTGTGCACGGTCCGCCGGAATCCAAAATTGGACATACCGTTGTGTTCGTATCATCAAAATAAATCCGTAGACATATAGTTT
This sequence comes from Iris pallida, assembly GCA_029216955.1. Lineage (NCBI taxonomy): Eukaryota > Viridiplantae > Streptophyta > Magnoliopsida > Asparagales > Iridaceae > Iris > Iris pallida. The sequence continues at coordinate 43,674 of JANAVB010013362.1, forward strand.
GACGACTTTAGAATCCATTGACTCTGGCACGCTTTTTGGTGTAAAGGGTCCAACGGTGGATACCGTTTTGATCCAAAATTATTGTTTTGCCACTGTATCCAGAATTGGACTTATGGACAGGCAATCCTAGCTAATTTAACTATTCTGAAAACGTTGATAATGTCTATTTCAGCTTTCGGAGACAGTTGTGAGATTTGGACTTTATGGCTTACCTGTTGACGGTATATTGTTGGTTCTTCGTACTACCACCAGGCAAGTATACCTTGCCTCCCTCTACATTTTATTTCATGCTTATATTATTTCTCCTTTAGTTATATGTTATCATTTAGTTTTTTAGAGTTGACTTGGTTCACATGCTTATATTATTTCATGCTTATATTATTTCTCCTTTAGTTATATGTCCCAAATTCGTGATACGTATTTAGTGTACGTATACGTTTTGGACCCATATTTTATTTAGTCATGATTAGTTATCTTGGTTTATTTTGCACTGGCTTAATTTTATTGGCATTGATAGTTTAAAGTTTTAATGGTTCATTGGTTTATTTTGGATTAGTGAGGCTTGGTTTATTTTGATTCATTTGGTTTAAATTGCTAGAGAGAGAGTTTATTGGCCTTGACTTGGTTCACCTTGGTTTATCTTGGCTTGGTTTATTCCTGGGGTTGGTTTGGTTCGGCTAGGCTTGGTTGCCTTGGTTAATCAAGAACCAAGGGATGAACCCCCTACCTACCACTACCCATAGTATTTAATACCCTTTCTCCTTCTCTCTCTTCATTAATATCTTCTTCTTCTCCACCATTAACTCCTCACCTACCAGAGAGAGAGAGAGAGAGGTCTAGGCAAGTGCAACTTACTTCATGGAGGAACTCAAATTTTATTGCTTCATTCTCTTCCTTACAGCTTTTTAACTAACTTTAGAACTTGCATTTTCACTTTCCATGGCTAGATTTTTGTAGATCCATATTTATATTATTTTCGGATTTCTTGGGTTTTGATCTACTTAATCTTTATTTTCAAGTTTTGATGGTTCCATGTTGTAGAGCATTTTATTCTATCCAGTTTTAACCTATGGAAGTTCGGATTTGGGCTCCGGATGATGGAGTTATGGAGCTTGAGAACTTGACTCTCCTGGTGTTCTTCTTCTCAGAATTTTGGAGAAGATGCACTGTGTTTGACTTGACCGCTTGGACAATTCATACGGCAAGTGTTCTTCCTGTACCGCATGGGCTTGACTTGACCGCATGAATAATTCATGCGGCAAGTGGTTCCCTAGCCGCATAGGTAAATTCTGGCCGCATGAACTTCACTTGAGTTCAGCCGCATAAGCCTCGGCATAGTATGAGCCGCATGAATCTCCCGTCTGCCTTAGCCGCATAAGGCCCGCTAGTTCCGCGAGCCTATGGGACTCCGTCCGACCAGCCGCATGAGTCCTACCACCATGGCCGTATAGGACTCAACTCAGTTGAGCCGCATAGGCATTGCTCTCCTAGCCGCATAGACCCCAGTCATTTGCTGCCGCATGAGGACTCGAGTCCTCTCAGCCGCATGACTGTCTGGATCCCCGAGCCTCATAGGTCCTGATCCTCGAGCTGCATGAGAACTCCCCCAGATCTGGCCGCATGGGCTTCTGAGTCCGGGCCGCATGACCCCGATTAAACCTAGCCGCATATGCTCACCTCTCTCATGCCGCATGGGCTCCTATTTGAGCCGCATGCGCCCCCTCCTTTCCTGCCGCATATGCCTGAGCTGTATGACTTTCCAATAGCCCTGTGTACTATTATTTATCATTATTGTCCATATTTTGTAACTCCTTATTGTATATTTTTACGTCCATTTTATATCCTTACGCCTTTTGTCCTGAACTTGAAAATCATGAATTCATTTGATATGTTTGGAATTGATAATTGAGCATGACGTGATAGTGACCCGTAATGGTGCACTCCTGACATGATAACCTGACATGACCTGATAGTGGCCCATCGTGACGCACTCCTGACTAGTACACTTTATATGATAACCTGGCATGATTATCTTGAACAGCTGTTGCGACGGCTACCTAACATGACATGACCTGTAAAATTACCTGGACACCGTGGGCGATTGTGCTTGTACAAATAATCTAGTCCTGTCTTGCATCATGTCTAGAGGGGACTCATGAGTACCACGGTCAGGAGTAACTACTGAAATGGACTAAGGTTAACGACTAGAATAATTCATTAGTCATGAAGAGATGTTCCCCAGTTACAGGCGATCCCGTTATCCCGGCCGCAAATGTTTGGACTTGTAGCCTGCCGACGAGTAGGGCACATTTCTAGCCCACTGTTATGTGGGGCACCCACCATTGTCACTTAAATGATTGAACTCTGTTGTCACTCTAATGCATTGTACTCTCTAAATTGTCACTATAATGATTGCCTGGATAACCTAGATAGCTGCAGGGCCTGTGACTACTTGGAGTATCTCATTGCATCTTGCTAGTAACCAGGATTGTGATAACCCTAGTTAGTTAATATAGAAAGCCGTAGGAAATGATTGGCCGTGATTGCTTGGATGGAGTCTAGTCCTGTATAGTATTGTCTAGAATTGATGGATTGCAAGATTGTACCAGAATGATTGAATTATTGTCACTCTAGATTGTTACTATAACGATTGTACTCTATTGTCACTCTAGCATATTGCACTCTTCATTGTCACTTTTATCATTGTACTCTCTCCTTTTACCTTAATGATTGTCACCTTTAGCAATAAATGATCAGAGACTAAGTTCTGTTCAGGCGAAGGGTTACAATCTCGGTCCTTGTTTGGTTTAAGGATTGTAACCTGGCTTCCGGAATAGTACATTCGTCTTCTCTTCATATATTGTCAGCTATAATTTACTTAGCACGATTCTCCAGTTCTTTTATGTCAATGATGCTTCTCTTAATTATTTTCTCTGATTGGGGCAAGTGCATTGGTAGTGTACAAACCTCAATCTGTGTTACTTATTGTTTTCTTACATGTTGAATGCTAATGATTTGTTGATTTTAGTTCTTAAGTGAAGCCTCCTTTGTGGCACTTGCTCTTCTGGGGTCTGACCCAGCTGGTTTTGTATGGCCAGATACCGGAGCAGCACCAAAGGATCTCCTGCTTTTCAGCCCGATGGTGGTCACCAGGCGTAACCAGGGCATCGAGTGGGTTTCTTCTGTTCTCCCACTGTAATATTGTAAATTATTCTTTTGAGGCGTTTAGCCGACGAGCAGTGTTAGCTCGATTGTACTTACTGTCTGCCTACGGGCTGTAACATAATTGACAAGCCCCGGGGGTTGATCATGTATGACTGAACTCTTGCTAGTCCTCACATTTTGTAACGACTAGCTTCATGATCATTCCAAATATATAATGTATGGGACGCCTTACTATTGCGTATTTGGTGTGTCTGATATCTTGTAACTATTATTAGTTGGTTGAGATTGAGACAATAGGCTATCTATGACCTTAAGAGACTGATGGATTGTAGTGAAACCCTCACATATCTAGACAGCCGTGACCGTATAGCGGTGTGGATTCCATTCCATTATACATGGCTGGCTATGTCTGTCCCCGCTCTCCAGTATTCTGGTTCTGAGGCGTGACATGGTTTAAGTGGTGGCCCATGCAGGTCTTATTAATCAAGATGTGTGAGGGTTTATCGAATAGATGTCTCAATCAGTACTCGCCCTTGATCTCTGCTCGTATCCTCTTGATTCCTGAAATTCTTGTCCTGATCACATGCTTGTAATCGTTGATCTGTCATGGTCCTTCCTTATTGTTCCCATGTCATCTTCTTCAGCGGCATTGAACCTGGACCTGCCAATCAGCAAGGCGGATCACCTCCCGTAGATCAGGCCCAGTACTCAGCAGCAGCCTCCCGAGCCGTGCCTCCTGGAGAACCAGTACCGCCAGTTCAGCCCGTCCAGCCAGCAGGGTCAGAGGATGGAGGATTGGTAGGACTCATCCGTGAGTTGCTTGCGTCCCAAGATCGTCAGGGAGATGCCCTGCACCAAGTAGTACAAGATGCTCTGAATAGAAGTGGTCCTCGAGGGAACAGTACGGTCAACAGTTTCAAGCACTTGAACCCTCCATTCTTCGATGGCAGCGAGGATGCCATTGCTGCCAATGCTTGGCTACAGGATATAGAGGTGATTCTCGAAGCCGCGAAGACTCCAGAAGACGAGAAGGTGGCCGTGGTGCGCCTACAGTTATTGGATCTAGCCCGCAGTTGGTGGGCCGCACAAGCAGTGGGATTGGCAACACCTGTCTCCTGGGCAGTGTTCAGCAAAAAGTTCTAGATCAAGTATTATGATGCAGTGGCTCGGTATGACTTGCAGACCAGGTTCAGTAATCTTAAGCAGATGGGGAGGACGGTCGACGGTTATGCGGCCGAGTTTTCCAGACTCAGTCGGTTTGCTCCCACCTTGGTGGCAACCGAGTTTGACAGAGCACAGAGGTTCCAGCAGGGACTTCACCTGGAGATTATATTGGCAGTAGAATAGTTCGAGCATCAGACCTATGATACGGTGTTGCGAGCAGCAAGGAGGCACGAGTATACCTCCCAGAGAATAGTGGACAGGACCGGAGGCCGGAAGCGGTCCTATAGTCAAATGAATCAGTCTTCAGCCCCAGCCCTGACAGCCAGGGCTTTGACTATTGGAGCTCCGAGGCGAGCAGCTTCAGTTACGTCGGTTCAGCATTCAACCCCGACGTACTCTCAGCAGAAACAGAAGCAAGCACAGTCTTCCGTCGTGGGTTGGTCTTATTGTGGAAAGCCTGGACACGTGGTAGCGGAGTGTCGCAAGGCGTTGGGATTGTGTTTATTGTGTGGAGCACCGGACCATAGGGTGGGGTCCTGCCCATTCAGAGTTGATTCAGCATCGATAGTATCTAGTCCCTCGGTTAGGGGACCAGCACCAGCACCAGCTCCAGTTCACCAGCAACAGCAGTTCCCGTTCCCGGGGACATTGCCGACTCAGGCCCAGACTTTCCAGCAACAGAACCCGTGACAGTTTGCCCTAGCCCAGGCTCAGGTTCAGAATTGGCCGATAGGTATATGTGTCCTCTCATCTTGCTTTTCTACCGTCATTATACGGGGTGCATGACGTATTTCATGTATCCTAATTACAACGGTACCTTCCGGACCCGAGCCATATCCTAGATCATTCGAAACTGGTTATTGGTACCAACCTTTTCGTATGAGGAGAGGCCCGTGTCCATGTTTGACCAAAGAGAGAGACCTCAAGCGCAAGACTATCAGTTTAGTCCGTGTTGCTTAGAGTCATCCCTCTTTGGGAGAGTCAAACTTGGGAGCATGAGGATGATATCTGATCAGGTCATCCCGGCTGGTTTGACTCGTAAGGTGTAATATCTTCCTTATGCCTTATGCTTCGAATCCTTGCTTGCATGAATGATTGTATGATTGATTGGTAGTGGTAGATTGCCTATAATAGAATAGCTTTTCCTTACATCTCTAGCCTCTTGATTAAATTGAGGACGAAATTTTTTTAAGGTGGGTAGGATGTAATGTCCCAAATTCGTGATACGTATTTAGTGTATGTATACGTGTTTTGGACCCATATTTTATTTAGTCATGATTTATCTTGGTTTATTTTGCACTGGCTTGATTTTATTGGCATTGATAGTTTAAATGGTTTTAATGGTTCGTTGGTTTATTTTGGATTAGTGAGGCTTGGTTTATTTCATGATTATTTGGTTTAAATTGCTAGAGAGAGAGAGTTTATTGGCCTTTACTTGGTTCACCTTGGTTTATTCCTAGGGTTGGTTTGGTTCGGCTAGGCTTGGTTGCCTTGGTTCATCAAGAACCAAGGGATGAACCCCCTACCTACCACCACCCATAGTATTTAATACCCTTTCTCCTTCTCTCTCTTCATTAATATCTTTTCTCCCACCATTAACTCCCACCTCACCAGAGAGAGAGAGAGAGAGAGGTCTAGGCAAGTGCAACTTGCTCATGGAGAAAACTCAAATTTTATTGCTTCATTCTCTTCCTTACAGCTTTTTAACTAACTTTAGAACTTGGCATTTTCATTTCCTGGCTAGATTCTTGCAGATCCATATTTACATTATTTTCGGATTTCTTGGGTTTGATCTACAATCTTGTTATTTTAAGTTTTGATGGTTCCAGTTTGTTAGAGCATTTATCTGTCCAGTTTGACCTATGAAGTTCGGATTTGGGCTCCGGATGATGGAGTTATGGAGCTTGAGAACTTGACTCTCCTGGTGTTCTTCTCAAATTTTGGAGAAGATGCACTGTGTTTGACTTGACCGCTTGGATAATTCATGCGGCAAGTTTCTTCCTGTGCCGCATGGGCTTGATGACCGCATGAATAATTCATGCGGCAAGTGGTTCCCTAGCCGCATAGGTAAATTCTGGCCGCATGAACTTCACTTGAGTTCAGCCGCATAAGCCTCGGCATAGTATGAGCCGTATGAATCTCCGTCTGCCTTAGCCGCATAAGGCCCGCTAGTTCCGCGAGCCGCATGGGATCCGTCCGACCAGCCGTATGAGTCCTACCACCCTGGTCGCATGGGACTCAACTCAGTTGAGCCGCATAGGCATTGCTCTCCTAGCCGCATAGAACCCCAGTCACTTGCTGTCGTATGAGGACTCGAGTCCTCTCAGCCGCATGACTGTCTGGATCCCCGAGCCGCATAGGCCCTGATCCTCGAGCCGCATGAGAACCCCCCCCCAGATCTGGCCGCATGGGCTTCTGAGTCCGGGCCGCATGACCCCGATTAAACCTAGCCGCATATGCTCACCTCTCTCTGAGCCGCATGGGCTCCTATTTGAGCCGCATGCGCCCCCTCCTTTCCTGCCGCATATGCCTGAGCTATATGACTTTCCAATAGCCCTGTGTACTATTATTTATCATTATTGTCCATGTTTTGTAACCCCTTATTGTATATTTTTACGTCCATTTTATATCCTTACGCCTTTTGTCCTGAACTTGAAAATCATGAATTTATTTGATATTTGGAATTGATAATTGAGCATGACGTGATAGTGACCCGTAGTGGTACACTCCTGATATGATAACCTGACATGACCTGATAGTGGCCCGTCGTGGCGCACTCCTGACTAGTACACTTGATATGATAAACCTGGCATGATTATCTTGAACAGCTGTTGCGACGGCTACCTAACATGACATGACCTGAATAATTACCTGGACACCGTGGGCGATTATGTTTGTACAAATAATCCAGTCCTGTCTTGCATCATGTCTAGGAGGGGACTCCTGAGTACCACGGTCAGGAGTAACTACTGAAATGGACTAAGGTTAACGACTAGAATAATTCATTAGTCATGAAGAGATGTTCCCCAGTTACAGGCGATCCTGTTATCCCGGCCGCAAATGTTTGGACTTGTAGCCTACCGACGAGTAGAGCACATTTCCAGCCCACTGTTATGTAGGGCACCCACCATTGTCACTTAAATGATTGAACTCTATTGTCACTCTAATGCATTGTACTCTCTAAATTGTCACTATAATGATTGCCTGGATAACCTGGATAGCTGCAGGGCCTGTGACTACTTGGAGCATCTCATTGCATCTTGCTAGTAACCAGGATTGTGATAACCCTAGTTAGTTAATATAGAAAGCCGTAGGAAATGATTGGCCGTGATTGCTTGGATGGAGTCTAGTCCAGCATAGTATTGTCTAGAATTGATGGATTGCAAGATTATACCAGAATGATTGAATTATTGTCACTCCAGATTGTTACTATAAGATTGTACTCTATTGTCACTCTAGCATATTGCACTCTTCATTGTCATTTTTATCATTGTACTCTCTCCTTTTACCTTAATGATTGTCACCTTTAGCAATAAATGATCAGAGACTAAGTTCTGTTCAGGCGAAGGGTTACAATCTCGGTCCTTGTTTGGTTTCAGAATTGTAACCTGGCTTCCGAAATAGTACATTCGTCTTCTCTTCATATTGTCCAGCTATAATTTACTTAGCACGATTCTCCAGTTCTTTTATGTCAATGATGCTTCTCTTAATTATTTTCTCTGATTGGGGCAAGTGCATTGGTAGTGTACAAACCTCAATCTGTGTTACTTATTGTTTTCTTACATGTTGAATGCTAATGATTTGTTGGTTTTAGTTCTTAAGTGAAGCCTCCTTTGTGGCACTTGCTCTTTCTGGGGTCTTACCCAGCTGGTTTTGTATGGCCAGATACCGGAGCAGCACCAAAGGATCTTCCTGCTTTTCAGCCCGATGGTGGTCACCAGGCGTAACCAGGGCATCGAGTGGGTTTCTTCTGTTCTCCCACTGTAATATTGTAAATTATTTTTTTAGGCGTTTAGCCGACGAGCAAGTGTTAGCTCGATTGTACTTACTTACTGTCTGCCTACGGGCTTGTTTTTGTTGCTGTAACATGTTGACAGTCCCGAGGGTTAATCATGTATGACTGAACTCTTGCTAGTCCTCACATTTTGTAACGACTAGCTTCATGATCATTCCAAATATATAATGTATGGGACGCCTTACTATTGTGTATTTGGTGGTCTGATATCTTGTAACTATTATTAGTTGGTTGAGATTGAGACAATAGGCTATCTATGACCTTAAGAGACTGATGGATTGTAGTGAAACCCTCACATATCTAGACAGCCGTGACCGTATAGCGGTGTGGATTCCATTCCGTTATACGTAGCTGGCTATGTCTGCCCCCGCTCTCCAGTATTCTGGTTCTGGGGCGTGACAACATGATTACCATGCATGCTTGCGACTTGATTCCATGAGTGCTAGCTGGGTGGAGAAATATCATAGTAAACATGTGGACTACCCAAAAATATCTCCAAAATGTCTATTCTTGACTGATAGTAGCTACACGACACGTACAGGGTGCCGGATTTACCACTTAGCCGTTCACATGCCGAAACTGATATTTCAACACACGTAGATAGTTCATGTTTTCTTGCTAGCAGATCATTGAGTACTTGTTCTCGTGTCCGTGCATTCATAGTACTTGTCAGTTTCTATCTCGTTCCTGGTTATTTCTTTATGCATGATAAACTGTTAGATATACATATTTTATGTATCTTGCTAGTCCCCTGAGGACCTGATGATCTCTTCAGGTAGTTGACTGCACGGAGTTAGTTAGCTGATCGAGATGATAGTTATTTACATTGCAGGATCCAGGTATATTGATATTACGCTTATTTTCCATTCGTACTTTCATTCCTAATCATGATATATTCTGTTTGTTGGCTTACTTTATAGACTCATGTTAATTCTTGGAGTCTAATCGGACATGTATGCTAGTGGGCTGCAGACCACGACCCATAGTGTTCATTCATGTTTCATATTCTTATTGTGGATTGAGATATAGATTTGCCTTGCCATGATTAGGCACGTGACACCATAGTCCAGACTGTCACGCCCCACTCCCGTAGGAACGATCGTCCTCGCTAAGGCGTGATGTCGCACGAGCCTAGATTGCGCTCGTGTAAGGCGGGTTCCATAACGGTCGATTTCAGCGGCTGCGACGGGGTCGTCGCACAGAAGTCCCGAGCAGAGACATTGAATAATAGCAGCGAAATTTGAAGCAAACACATGAACACAAGTCATTCAAAAGAAACTCTTTATTGATACCGAATACAAGGTTACATTTGTGGGCGCAAGGCCAAATTACAATCACTCAAGCTCACTCTCCTCACATTTACAAGTTCACTCTGCTCTCTCTCATCTCTCAATACAAATGCTCGATCCAGCGGAAGCTTCGGAAGGCGATGTCCATACATTATGTCCTGTATAAGTCTTGACTCCATGCGGCCGCACGCTTCGAATCGCCAAGGAACTCCATGCCTCGACGCATCCAAGCGAGCTCCGCGCCACGAGCTTCTACCTGTCTGCACATGTAAACTATGTGGGTGTCAGTACTCAACTGTACTGGTGGAATGAGCTCCTCGCCCACCCATACAAAATCCGCACGTTTATTTGCTTTGTGCAACATAGTCCCTTCTTATCAATTGTCTTTCTAGTCTTGCCTTAGGATCCGTTTTATGACCGACGCCTTTCCTACCTTGTGTCTAGACCATCCCGTGCTTGCAACATTCGACGTTAACTCATACCTTGCCTCAAGACCCTTCTCGTGCCAACAACGTTAACCTATCAAGTCGTGTTTGCTTTACGGCTTAAATCAGAGACGCAACTACGCGATAAGATTCATTCCCGTGTGACCGTGCTTCAAACCCTTGCTGAGGCTGTGCCTCGTTATTCAGTAAGACTTAACCATATCGCCACCTCGCGGCCCTCGCCGCCTAGCGGCCCTTGCTACTTGACCACCAACTGACCAATCAAGACTTCTGAACTTATGTCGACCCACTTTTGCCTTGCGGCGGTTTCCCGACTTAACTCAAACAACTCAACCAACTTAAGGAACTTATATACCGACAACTCAAGACTTGACGCCACCTCTCGTGTCGAAGCACGACGCCTATGTTGAAACCCAATCTTAGGCCCGAACTTTGTGTTCTAACTGTACACACCTTCAACTCAACTCAACACAATCCAAAGGCATATACGCGGTTAGCCGCTATTTGCCGACATCTATATGAACTTGGCCACTGGCATCACAAGCCATACCTTGACGTATAGTTTTGTTAATCGGGATCCTTTCGACGCAAGTAGCTAGCCCCGTCGCAAGTCCCCGCTTAACCTGTGCCAAAACCTTACGCACGACTATACCCTGTTCCCTCCTAGGCTGAGTCGGCCCCCATGGCCCAGGGGTTACCGCTCGAGGGTTCATCGCCCTTGTCGACAAGTTGTCAAATGACCATGCAAGACTCGACACAAACTGACGTCTCACACAGTCATTCCTTTACCAAAACCAAGACTTCTATCCTTGAGACCCCTCGACGACCCACGGTCACGAGCATTCTTTCCTTGAGACCCCTCGACGACCCACGGTCGCGAGCATTTCCTTCCTTGTTACCCTATTATTTGGTTCAACTCATAAATGCCTATTTGATATCCCTTCCTTAAAACTCACCTTGAATCATAGTCCTTGCCTTAGACACTAAGCCCGTGCATCGTGCCTTAAGCCAATCGTGCTCTACGTGATACTCCTGCCCAAGTCGACGGGCCTTGAGATCGAGGGACTACTTAACTTGACAACCGCAGAATGAGCGGGACAGCACTTGGAACGACTTCGGTCGATCGGCATAACTTTGCCTAACTTACTCAAGCCTACGACTTACCCGAGGGACGAGCAAAGGCTATGCCAAGCCTTGCACAATGGAACCGTGCACGCTTTATCAAGCGTTTATGTGGGCGACGCCTATGACTTAGGCTAACTCTTAGCTTTTGCACCAAAGACCAGCATTCCTTCTCCCAAGCCACGGGACGAAGGACCGAGTGTCATTTTCAAAGCACGCCGTGCACCAACTCTAAGCCGACCGTTGGACCTTTTCTATGTTCTAACTTCTTTCGACCCGTCGGGATTATTCCCTTTAGCTATGTGGATTCTTCTCTTTTATTATTATTAAGCCTACTTGTGCAAGTTGAAAACACGATTTATTATGTGAAGGCAAAGATGAGGCAAGTTCACCGAAACTACCCCACCTGAGCGAGCGGTCGCCTTGACCGAGCGATGTCTTCCAGCAGCCGTTGCAAGGCTAAGGCCGAACGCCGTCGGCATTTCGATTCCTACGAACTAAGCGGGACGGGGCACTACATCATACACTACTCAGAAAAAGTTTCGTCCTCGAAACTAACTGAGTACACTTATCGACTTATCACTTTACTCAATATTCAAGAACTCTCGCACACACTACGCCTACGCGTTTCCCAAATCCAAGCCACGCTCGTGCTACCCTCAATCCTTTCTTCAAATCTTACGATCTCAAAATCCTCGATACTTCCCCGTTCCTCAAGTCTCACTTGAATTCAACGTATCACTTAGTATGGATCGTGCACATATCTTAGGCGTCCCCAAAATACATGCATTTCAACCAAGCCTCGTGATAGCGAATCCCGCCATCGCCACTCGAGTCGGATCGTGCACGCATTCAAGCATCCTTGATATACATGCATGTCAACCGACCCTCATGAGTGGTGCCTTCACCATTCCTATCGCTTCGTACCGGAACGTCTGCCTAACTGCTAGGCTATGTCTTTCCGTCAGTATTGGAATCATAGTTCCCAAACAACGATATCAACACTGACCCCATCCTAAGGTCAAACCAAGTTGATAGTACGGGGTTCTCTACCCAAGCTCGCATCACTCTGATTTCAAAACATCGAGCATAGATTGCCTACGCACATCCCAATATTTCGTCGCACGGGGTCCGAGTCATTCAGCAAAGACATCCTATGACAACTTACGTTTCAATCAATTCCTTAACATATCAATCTCACTCGTTCCTCAAGCCGTTTTGCATAGTCTATCCCTTCGAACACGTTCGACGTAATCCGCCTATCAATCCTTCCAAGTCAAGCATGCTACGACACAATTCATCGCTAAACCATAATTCGTATTCCATACTCTCTAAGTCATCTATCCCAATTCACGCAAACGATCACAAGGTCGTCTGACTTAACAATACGTTGCGCCCGATCTCACGCGAGTCAGATTATCTACGGTGGGCATGAATCACCATGCACGCTCCCGCGGGATAATTATCCTCATCGGGACGTAACTCTTGTTTTGCGTCTAGACTAATTCATTCTCGATGTGCGGATTGGACCTACTCAATCCTCAAGTCTATTCAATCATCAATCGCAAGTCCTACAATCCTCGAGTTTTCTCCGCATCAAACCGACAAGTCGAGACAATCAAAGTTGTCGCATCCTGATTTTCTGAGTTCGATCATTCCCGCGACATGAATCACCATGTCAGCGCTCACGCGGAACAATCGCCCCAAATCCGACGCAACGCATGTGCGAGGCTGGAGTTGCGCTCGCACAAGACAGGATCATCGACGTTGTGGCTATCAACGTAACCATCAAGACACGATCATTTCATCCAATATTCATCTCGATCAAAATCCTAAGTATCGCATCCATCCGAACAATAACACTTGCACGATCGTCATTCGCCGAGTCAGAGTACCCCCGAGTTATCGCATATCGATCTTTGATACGCCTCAATACCATCGATGATATGCGTAACCTGACGATCTTCCTTTGCAACAAGTTCTGAGTCGTGCGAATGATGCTATCGTCCGACTGGATAATCTCCTCGACATTCAAATTCAAGTTCGATCATTATCCCTCGATTCATTCACAACATCAAATTTCTCAAACCTAAATTCGCGTATTGTTCATCCGTCTATCTTAAGTCATCGACCAACGTATTTCCTCAATTCGTATCAATCCTTTGCTAACTCAATCATCGAGCAGCAACATTCAATCCAATCCTTAGAGTCATTCGCGTACTTTAAAATCAAGCCTTCCATGCACGCTAACCCGTCGTGCTAACTTTTCGTATACGATCCGTATCAATTTCCTCGATCAAGTTATCCATTCGCTACACCTTAACTTTTCCTCGATTCGATTTCACCTACTCAATCGTTTTCGCATTTCATACTTGCGTAATCCTCAATCCCGTGCACGTTTCGTGCACATCAATTCTAGGTTGTTCGAATCCACTCGTCAAACTTCAAGACTAAGACTTTTATTGATACTCAATCTATGGCTTTACATAATGCGACGATTGCTGATAGACTCATTGACACTCCCGAATCCTCGATTGATCGATCGTCATTCCTGAGCCCATCGCATACACCACTCAGGAATAAAGTCTTTCAACAAATTCTCAAAACTATCCTTTGAATCTAAATCGACTTTTCGAATCCCGTTCAAACCATTCCTCAATTTTCACGCACGACCATCTATATCGCACCGACGATATCGTCGCTCGATAGCACCCCTATCGACAGTCATCCCACTTACTCAACCAAGTCCAATCCATCCTTGTTTGAAACATTATGAATCCCGCACTCGACTTTGCTAAGGTCGACACAATCCTTGGTGTATATGCCCAGCCCGACTTAGCCAACCGTGCTTACGTAAACCCTCTTTTTGTTTCTTATCAAAATTATTCTCCTATGTTTTGCAAAATAGATAGACTTATTGTATGGACATCCCGTGGGACAATTGAGAGAGAGCGCACCAACGACATCGACTTGCGGAAGCACAATTCAGAGTTCGCGCGGAAACAACGAGTTAAAGAATTCAATCAATAGTCCAAGGACGTAAAGCCATGCTCTGATACCATTATGTCACGCCCCGCGCCCGTAGGAACGATCGTCCTCGCTAAGGCGTGATGCCGTACGAGCCTAGATTGCGCTCGTGCAAGGCGGGTTCCATAACGGTCGATTTCAGCGGCTGCGACGGGGTCGTCGCACAGAAGTCCCGAGCAGAGACATTAAATAATAGCAGCAGAATTTGAAGCAAACACATGAACACAAGTCATTCAAAAGAAACTCTTTATTGATACCGAATACAAGGTTACATTTGTGGGCGCAAGGCCAAATTACAATCACACAAGCTCACTCTCCTCACATTTACAAGTTCACTCTGCTCTCTCATCTCTCAATACAAATGCTCGATCCAGCGGAAGCTTCGGAAGGCGATGTCCATACATTATGTCCTGTATAAGTCTTCACTCCATGCGGCCGCACGCTTCGAATCGCCAAGGAACTCCATGCCTCGACGCATCCAAGCGAGCTCCGTGCCACGAGCTTCTACCTGTGCCTGCACATGTAAACTATGTGGGTGTCAGTACTCAACTGTACTGGTGGAATGAGCTCCTCGCCCACCCATACAAAACCCGCACGTTTTATTTGCTTTGTGCAACATAGTCCCTTCTTATCAATTGCCTTTCTAGTCTTGCCTTAGGATCCGTTTTATGACCGACGCCTTGCCTACCTTGTGTCATTAGACCATCCCGTGCTTGCAACATTCGACGTTAACTCATACCTTGCCTCAAGACCCTTCGTGCCAACAACGTTAACCTATCAAGTCGTGTTTGCTTTACGGCTTAAATCAGAGACGCAACTACGCGATAAGATCCCATTCCCGTGTGACCGTGCTTCAAACCCTTGCTGAGGCTGTGCCTCGTTATTCAGTAAGACTTAACCATATCGCCACCTCGCGGCCCTCGCCGCCTAGAGGCCCTTGCCACTTGACCACCAACTGACCCAATCAAAACTTCTGAACTTATGTCGACCCACTTTTGCCTTGCGGCGGTTTCCCGACTTAACTCAAACAACTCAACCAACTTAAGGAACTTATATGCTGATAACTCAAGACTTGATGCCACCTCTCGTGCCGAAGCACGACGCCTATGTTGAAACCCAATCTTAGGCCCGAACTTTGTGTTCTAACTGTACACACCTTCAACTCAACTCAACACAATCCAAAGGCATATACGCGGTTAGCCGCTATTTGCCGACATCTATATGAACTTGGCCACTGGCATCACAAGCCATACCTTGACGTATAGTTTTGTTAATCGGGATCCTTTCGACGCAAGTAGCTAGCCCCGTCGCAAGTCCCCGCTTAACCTGTGCCAAAACCTTACGCACGACTATACCCTGTTCCCTCCTAGGCTGAGTCGGCCCCCATGGCCCAGGGGTTACCGCTCGAGGGTTCATCGCCCTTGTCGACAAGTCGTCAAATGACCATGCAAGACTCGACACAAACTGACGTCTCACACAGTCATTCCTTTACCAAAACCAAGACTTCTATCCTTGAGACCCCTCGACGACCACGGTCGCGAGCATTCTTTCCTTGAAATCCCTCGACGACCTACGGTCGCGAGCATTTCCTTCCTTGTTACCCTATCATTGGTTCAACTCATAAATGCCTATTTGATATCCCTTCCTTAAAACTCACCTTGAATCATAGTCCTTGCCTTAGACACTAAGCCCGTGCATCGTGCCTTAAGCCAATCGTGCTCTACGTGATACTCCTGCCCAAGTCGACGGGCCTTGAGATCGAGGGACTACTTAACTTGACAACCGCAGAATGAGCGGGACAGCACTTGGAACGACTTCGGTCGACCGGCATAACTTTGCCTAACTTACTCAAGCCTACGACTTAACCCGAGGGACGAGCAAAGGCTATGCCAAGCCTTGCACAATGGAACCGTGCACGCTTTATCAAGCGTTTATGTGGACGACGCCTATGACTTTAGGCTAATCTTAGCTTTTGCACCAAAGACCAGCATTCCTTCTCCCAAGCCACGGGACGAAGGACCGAGTGTCATTTTCAAAGCACGCCGTGCACCAACTCTAAGCCGACCGTTGGACCTTTTTCTATGTTCTAACTCCTTTCGACCGGTCGGGATTATTCCCTTTAGCTCTGTGGATTCGTCTCTTTTATTATTATTAAGCCTACTGTGCAAGTTGAAAACACGATTTATTATGTGAAGGCAAAGATGAGGCAAGTTCACCGAAACTACCCCACCTGAGCGAGCGGTCGCCTGACCGAGCGATGTCTTCCAGCAGCCGTTGAACGTAACTCATACTTATTCAACTCAATCCAAAGGCCCACGCGGATTGCCGCCCGTGCCGACACATCTATATGAAAGGTCACTGGCCTAACCAGCCATTTTGGACGTAGCCTGGCAAACGGGACCCTTGCAACGCAAGTAGCGAGCCCGATGCAAGTCCCCGTACTACCAATTGCTATTACCCAGCTCGGCTACCCTTAGTTTCCTAGGCCGAGTCGGTCCCGTGGCCCCGGGTTGCCGCTCGAAGAACTGCCTCTTGTCGACAAGTCGTCCACGACCACGCGCCTACGCTAACTTCTAGACTTAAGTAATGCATGGTCTCATATTATCACAGTTCCTTTGTTTTACTCTTTCCACTTTTCGTACTTCCTTTGCAGAGCCCCTAACCAGGGTTGTCTCGGCGACTGAACCACAGTCCGACATATTTCTCTCGGCGACTAACCATCGCTTAGACATAACGTTCTTTGAACTCAGGGAACGGCTACTGCATAGCCTTCCAACTTAACTTGAACATAACGTGTTTCCTTAAGTATCGACCGACCGTGGATAACTTTCCACTGAACCAACCGTGGCTCGTGCCTCTAAACCGACTCGTGTTCTACGCAACGCTATGCCCAAATCATACTTCATATGATGGGCCTTGGGGTCGTGGGACTATTTATCTTGACAACCGCAGAATGAGCGGGACATCACATAGAATAACTTAGGTCGACCGGCATAACTTTGCCTAACATCACTCAAGCCTACAACTTAACCCAAGGGACGAGCAAAGGCTACGCCAAGCCTTGCGGGACAGGATCGTGCATGCTTTAGCAAGCATTCTTGCGGACGACGCCTATGACTTAGGCTAATTTTATAGTTTTGTGTCAAAGACCAACTTTCCTTCTCCCAAGCCACGGGACGAAGGACCGAGTGTCATTTTCAAAGCACGCCGTGCACCAACTCTAAGCCGACCGTGGGACGTTTTCCATGTTCTAACTCATTTTGACCCGTCGGGATTATTCCCTTAGCTATGTGGATTCGTTTTATTATTAAGCCTACTTGTGCAAGTTGAAAACACGATTTATTATGTGAAGACAAAGATGAGGCAAGTTCACCGAAACTACCCCACCTGAGCGGTCTCGAGCAAGCCGTTGCAAGGCTAAGTCCGAACGCCGTCGGTGTTTCGATTCCTCGATTGACCTTGCGGGACGGGGCACTACACAGACATCGTTTACATATTCGAGATCGGCTGGAGTCCGCTCGATACGTAGCTGGCTTGCTCACGCACTTGTATCCCGAAAAACGGGCGGGGTCGTGACAGTGTGTGTGTGACCCAGAAGAGTTTCTCTAACTTGCATTTAGGTATAGAAAAGCCTATATGTTCCTTGTGACATTATTTGGAGAGCTATGTACTCTTGTATGATATCCTACGATATAAGTTTAATTGTTCAAGTATGCTCCTTCTTGCATGATTTATCTTATCATTATGTATTCTTAACTCTCTATTTTGACTGAGGGCTTGCTCGTCGTATTGACGATCTAGTATTGTTCACTAGATTTGTAGACACTTCCAAGGAACTGCTATGACAAGTCGAAAGGAAGCTGGAGAACAAGAACATGATTTTACTTTTGAAGGCATTTATGTTGGAATCAGAATACTCTCTATATCATTAATTCAGGTATACTTTATATTATATTGGGTTAATTGTTAAACTGGGTAGAGTAGTTCATTTTCCTATTTATAGCTTAGAATGTCCCTTGTAGAATAATATGATTATTATGCAAGATTATGACCTGTGATAACCTATCATAGAGCCTTACGGACGACAATCGCGAATGTGGGTACTGTTGTATTCATATGTCGCGTAGCCTGGGGATGGTGTACGTACTCGGCTCGTCATATTCTGGGAACGGAACGTGACTGATTTCATGTCATCGTTTGAGAGTGTGACTATGTCAACTTCGAAAGCAGGCAAGCATGGGCGGAGCCAGCATAGGCCCAGTGGGGTCATGTGACCCCACTCAATTTTTATTTATATATATATAATATATATATAATATTATATATCTATATATATATATATATTATATATTATCATTATTAATTGTTACTCCAACTACTTATATTACGAACGAGTAACAATTTAATGTTTTACCCGTTTTACTTGTAGCTGCAAATAAATGATTCATGCCAAAACTTTTGTCCTTAATTGTTCTTAGATGCCAATATTTAATTTGCTCGTAGATGGAATGAAATTATTTTCTAGTATAACATTCTTCGATTAAGAAAAATGAGAAGTCAAAGTAAATTAGTGGTTGGAAATGAATATTTTTTATCTTATTTTCCTTGAGGAAAAAAAAAAATAATATTAATTTTCATAAGGCCCTTGCATGGCAAGGTTCATGACTAAAATGGCAGTATCCAAGTATGAATTTTAAGATACACTAAATCTCCTCGATCAAATGGTCAAAAATGATCCAAAATGTCTTGTATGACCTGACTGGAATGACACTGAGTTTATGGTTCTGAGTATATTGTGTTCGAATTAATGTACACTTTGATGCCAATCGTATTTTGAAATGAATGAAAAAAATGAGCAGCTACAATAGGAAAATTAGAATAGATGACCAATATTAGGCTAATAGAAAATAGGATTTGTGACTAATTTATGCAATTTTTTCCTCTATATATTTATATTTTTTGAATAAAAAAAATTTCTAGTCGATTTGACCCCACTGCACTCAAATCCTGGCTACGCCACTGCAGGCAAGTACAATTCTTATACTACCTTACATATTTTCTTTATGTCGATCATGATATTCTACGTATGTTAGTATCGATGCATATTTTAATTCTTGTATAGTCCTACACATCACAAGAGAGAGTGAGAGGAGAGAGAGAGAGAGTAGTTCTCGTATTTCATGTTTTTTGTATCATGTAATTATCTTGTTGTTCTTGACTTCTTGTGAGAAATGGAGATATGGGGGATGTACAGCCGCTAGCCACGTGGATTATCTGTATCACGTGATGTTCTCTCATTTTTTTGGAGAAACCCTTTTCTTGTTATTTTTAAAATCATGCGGCCGATTCTTATGTTGAAAGTTGGGCTTTTAAAGATACTGAGCACATAATTGTTATTTTCAATATATGTATATTATTTCCACTTATGATTCATGTTAGTATCATCATGCTCACATGCTAGATATTATTTTCCATATATTGTAATTGTGCTTGTTGGTTAAGAACTTGTGTTTGCTCCGATAGGCAACAACATTTGGTCGGAGATCTATGATGAGTATGTTGGCAATGCAGATGTCACAAAGGTACCAAATTGATCTTTTGATGTGAAGTAACATATTTTCCATTTTTTTGCTTTTACGTATTATTAGTTGGTGGACTTAGCGAACTTTAGTATTTAGTTCTTCTTTTTTATTTGATCGGGTTTGTTCCCGAGAATTTTTTGAGATGTAGTAGATTTTTGATGGATTTTACTTACATTAATTAAGACTTTCAAGTTTATTGTTGTGTTCTTGACATAATTTGTAGATGTTATTGTGTTGTAATAGACTTAGTAGATATTATTGATTATTATTTGGACTGAGGCTTAGACATCGTAATATTGTCAACAGCGTGGGTGTAAGCTAGACTTGGTCTCGTACTCGTATTCCAAAAGTGAAAACGGATTGTGAAACCTAGATAACATCTCGACAGTGGTGAAGTTCTTTCAAATGTTTCTGAACTCTTTAGTCTTTAGTGTCAATCACAAAGAAAATGAACCACTCTCTTATGCTTTTTTTTTACGTAGTTCACTCTTAGGAAAGTTTTTAAAGTGCTCTCTTCAAGGTAGCTAGTTAAGGTCACTATCCCGCCCTTGAATGGGCTACTTAAAGCTTTGTTCGAGGGGAAGTCCTATGTAACTACTAAATAATTTTTTGGAAATTTTTGACTTTCATCCCACTTGTTAATATAAATTTGTACTTACATCCCTCATTTTAATTTTATTAGACTTGTATCCCATTTTTGTCACAAAAAATATTTATCATGACAAAACGAATATTTTTCATGACAAAATGAATGTTTTTCGTGACAAAAAAGTGACGAAAGTCCAATAAAATAAAAATGTAAGATGTAAGTACAAATTTATATTAACAAGTGGAATAAAAGTCAAAAATTCTCTAATTTTTTTTTTACAACCTTCCACAGAGTTACATCACAGGCCTTGCGGGATTGTTCAGTGGTTGAACTGCTGATCAGTAGAAAAGTGGCCAATGTTTCTTCCACTCTAAAAAAAAAAGATAAAAAAAGGCTTATTTTATTGCTCAGAAGGAAGCGCCCAACAACATGTAAATGAGCGATGATTGCTCTGTCACTTTTGTGCAACTAAAACCATCTCCAATGGTGATTTCTAAAATTGAGTTCTTATCCTACTTGGCATTGTACTTTAAGGAGATTTCTATCCTAGTTGAAAGAGTTTCTACATAGAAATTGTACACATACAAAAAATATTCTCCAATGGTTCTCCATTTCTATCCTATGTGTCACATAGTAAAAGAACTAATTTAATGGTGTGGGGCCCAATAATAATTGTCATGAGAGATAGGAGAATTTCTATGAGAGCATCTCCAACCCTATTGTCTTGTTTTGTGTTGTGAATCCTATGTGGCATGAGGGACAAGACAATGTCTTGTATAGGTGGCAAGATTATATTCACAAATGACAATGGGTTTAAAAAGTCATCTCCAATGCAAAAGTATTGAGAAGACAATACAAATAATTTTTTACAACTTCCAAGACAACTTTTACTCTTCTACTCTTTTTTATAAATATTTTTATTCACAAATGATGATGTGGACATGAAGACATTGTGAAGTGCATTGTCTAGATCTAGACAACCAACTTCACATTGTCTTTGCCATGTCATTGCCATGTCAACTCCACACTTTATTTCACATTTGCATTGGAGAAGTACTTTTGGAAAAAATGGTTGTCATTCCTATGTGGCAACCATTTTTTTCAAACTCACAATAGGGTTGGAGATGCTCTGAGAGTTTCTACATGTAGAAACTCTCCTAGAAAGTTTCTATCCTACATCATTGCCACATAGGATAGAAATAGTGATAGAAACTACCATTGGGAGAAGTTTTTTCTAAAGTGTATTTCCATAGAAATAGGGAAGATAGAAACCCCCATTGGAGATGGTCTAAGTTATTTTTGACTAATAAGCTTATTTCCAATTGCCTAGTCTGAATATTCGGGTCAAGGTGTTACCTGGGCCGAGTCCAGTGTTGACAGATTTTAATCGGACTTGGGCTGGGCCGGCCCGGAGAAAAAAAATCTGAACCCATTCCGGATCCATGGTTCGGTTTTGGGTGGGCCGGGCTGAAACAGGTCTGGACCGTGCTGGTTCAGGGTTGCACTGGACCAACCCGATTTTTCTGAGATAAACTAAAGAAAAACATTAAAATTTCTTAATAAAAGTTAACAAATTTTTATTAACAAAATTTTTTCACTAAAATTTAAATATGCTGTAACATTAACTAAAAAAAATATATAATTTGAATAAAATGTCATATATTTGAAATAAAATGTAATATCAATTAAATGACTATAAATGGATTTGTTCCATAAAATTTGTAAAAATTTAATTTGAATTGTCATATATTTTGAATAACAACCGTTTATGTTTTAAATGACAATCGGTTAATTGTTATATTCAAAAAATGACCCTTTTAATAGGGAAGATTTATGAAATGCCCAAAAACTAAAAAAGTTTTATGTAAAACCCACCGCTAAAAAAACTTTCATCGCGTGCCCAGAATTAGAGAAACTTATCCAAAGCGGGTTCCAAATGACCATTTTGCCCTTCCTTTTAATTTATTGGAAACACCCACAAAACTGCTCTTAAAAAAACGTTTCAATACTCCATCTTCTTCCATACGCTGCTCACTTTCGAATCTAGGTTTTCTCCTCAAAAATCTTCAAAAACTCGTCGAAAAATTTCGGAATGACCGGGACGAACGACAAAAGTGCTAAAACGGAGGTCCAAACATCATTTTTTTGCGAATCTAAAATTTCGGAAGGCCGTCTAACTATGAAGTTACTTTCAGTCTCCTCGACGATACGCTCATTTTGCGACAAACGGGACCTCGTTTCGACCTCCCAGTCAAAAGTTATGGCCCTCCAAAGTTTCAGCTAACCATAAAATGCAGGAGAATGGCATTCTCCGTCTTAATTTACACGGAGAATGACCATTCTCCGTCTTAATTAGGACGGAGAATGACATTCTCCGTCTTAATTTACACGGAGAATGGTCATTCCAGTGTTAAAACGCAGGAGAATGACCATTCTCCGTGTTAGAAACACGGAGAATGCCATTCTCCGTGTTAAATGAAACGGAGAATGTCATTCTCCGTGTTAAATAAAACGGAGAATGTCATTCTCCGTCCTAATTAAGACGAAGAATGGCCATTCTCCGTGCTAAATTAAACGGAGAATGGCCATTCTTCGTCTTAATTAGGACGGAGAATGCCATTCTCCGTGTAATTTATCACGGAGAATGGTCATTCTAGTGTTAAAACGCAGGAGAATGACCATTCTCCGTGTTAGAAACACGGAGAATGTCATTCTCCGTGTTAATTAGGACGGAGAATGCCATTCTCCGTCTTAAATAAAACGGAGAATGCCATTCTCCGTCCTAATTAAGACGGAGAATGACATTCTCGGTCCTAATTAAGACGGAAACGGAGAATGTCATTCTCCGTGTTAATTAGGACGGAGAATGGCATTCTCCGTCCTAATAAAACGGAGAATGGCATTCTCCGTCCTAATTAAGACGGAGAATTCCATTCTCCGTCCTAATTAAGACGGAGAATGGTCATTTCCAGTGTTAAAACGTGTAATTTAGTTTTTTCAGGAATAAAGAGTTTCGTTCTTCTTTCAAAGCGATGATAATTCTTATGGAAAAGAAGAAGAAAGATCTTCTCTCCACAATTGAAGATCTGAGTTCAAATGTCTCCACGATGAAGATGATGATGGTGATGATGATGACGAGCGATGATCTGAGTTCGACTGAAAAAAACACACCGAACTACTAACGATCTTTGCGATCTCTGCTGAATATGAGAGCAATGGAATTCAGATTTTCCGTGAAGAAGAAGAAGACGAAAATCGCAATCCAGATCTGAGTTTTTTGAATTCAAATACATATAGATGACCAATTCGCGCGGAGGGGTAGTTTCGGTATTATAAAAATAGCTGAATATGAGAGCAAGGGAATCTTGGAATATTTAACGTAAAAATACTTAATTCTGGGTATTTCATAAAACTTATCCAGCGGGTGGACATTTCATAAAAGCCCACCCCGAAATTGGGTTTCTCAGCAATTTCCATTTTTTAATAACTACCATATATAATGACTATCAATTATTTTTTATAAATGAATTTAATTGTCATATACTAAAAATGACCAATAACATGATTTGAATAACTACCATACATCCTAATAATTTGAATGGCTATCAATTAATTTTTATAAATGGATTTAATTGTCATATGTGGGTTGAACCGGGTTTGGACCGGATCTGAACCGGGCCAAGCCGAGTCGACCAGGCTTAGCTGGCTAAACCGGTTTCTTAACCGGGCCGGACCGGACCGAACTTTCGGCCTAACAAACCAAATCCAGCCCGGACCCACAGAAGTGGTGGGCCGAGCCGGGCCGGTTCGTTGAACGGGTCGGCCCAGACCGGATTCGGGCCGGGTTGCGGACCGTCCGACCCATCTCACACCTTGAATATTCGGGTCTGACTTGAATTTTATCTAGCTCAAATAACTGTATTGTCCTCGTAGGCCTGTTTGGACTCCATTTGTTTGCAAATTGACTTTTATGTATCAATAATATAGGAGGCACTAGAGATATGGTGATAATAGTAGGTATGTCGTTGAGTTCGTTGGGAAGAATAGTGGCAAGTTGAGCTGGACAACACTACAAAAATACTGTTTTATACCGATTGATTTTATCAACGGAAGTAAAAATGTCGCTAATTAGCGACGGATTACCGACTGACTTGCTACTAATTTATTATGTAAAATATAATATAACTAAATGCCGCTAGATCCATCGGTAATTAGTCGCTAATTAATTAGCGACAACTTAGCGACGAAAAATTTCGTCGCTGACGTGCTGTAAAAGTAACACAGCAGCCTTTCTTTCCCATTCTCAAAATTTTACCCAAACTTTCGTTTCCCTACAATTTTTGAAGACTCCTCCTCCGACCTCCTCCCCTCTGACTTCCTTCCCCTCCGATCCCCTCCTTCTCCTCCTCGGCGACCTCCTCCTCCTTCGACTTCCTCCCCCTCCGTTCCCCTCCTCTTCCTCGGCGACCTCCTCCACCTCCGATCCCCTCCTCCTCGGCAACCTCCCCCTCCGATCCCCTCCTCCTCCGACCTCCTCCTCCGACTCCCTCATGCGCGCTGCCCCCCTCCTCCTTCCCCGATGACCAACGCATTCCTTCTCCTCAGCCCCCTCCTCCTCCTCGGTTCCCTCCTCCTCGTGCTCTGCCCCCTCTTCATCGGGTAATTTTTTTAATTTTGTTACTTTTTTTCATATTTTATTAGTGTTATAGTTATATGTCATAATTTTTAGATTATTTGTAACATATACTTGGACACGAAAATTATGACATTGTAATTTAATTGTGTAAATATTAGCTAGGGTTTTGGACACAGACACGGACACAATGGAGTAGCTAGGATTTTGGATTCATAGCACTAGGTAGGGTTTTGAGTTTTCGTGAATTATTCAAAATTTGTGAAATTGGAATCGGATATCCGAATACATCGGACATTAAGATATCGAATCCGTTAATATTGGATTATGATATCCGAAATTTATTCAAAATATCATTTAACTATAGGATGGTGTTATAGGGTTGTCAATACTATAATATAAGGATACGGCCGATACCGATAAGATACGGCCGATACCAATCCGATAGGCCGATAATAATCCGATACGGCCGATACTAATCCGATACGACCGATACCTATCGGATATGACCGATACCGATCTGATACGACCGACACCTATCAGATATGACGATACCAATTTGATAAGGCCAATACCAATCCGATACGGTCGATACCAAACCGATAGGTCGATAGTAATCCGATATGACCGATACCTATCAGATACGGCCGATACCTATCGGATAGGCTGATCGATACCAATTCAATAAGGCCAATACCAATTCGATACGACCGATACCTATCGGATAGGCCATTCGATACCAATTCAATAAGGTCAATACCAATCCGATACTGTCACTACCACATTTCTAGTTTGAGGGTATTTTTGTTATTTTTTGTAATTATTTGAATTTAATATATTTTATTAGGAATTTTTAAATGAATTAATTGAATGGGTTGATTTAAATACTAATTTAATTATTGTCATGTGATTTTGGTTAGCCTAACCTAGATTGGACCTAACCTAGATGGGTCATAACTAATTTAGTGAGCCACTTTAAGAATTAGATGGTTTTGGTTAATGGGTTAAGTCAAGTTAGTTATGGTTAAGTGATTTGCAAAAGACTAGGAAAGAACCCTTTGTTCTAGGCCATCCATTTCCCTTGATTCATTTCTAGCCCTAGGATGTAATCTAAAAACCCTAACCCTAACTAATATGACCAGCCAAGACCCCCACTTGCCTATATAATGTCTCCATAGGTTTTTGTGCCTCTTTTAATTAGTTCTTCATTTCCTAAAGAATAGGTAAGCCTTCATTTAATTTTCTTCATAGTTTAATGAATAGGACTCCATTTTATTTGGGATTTCTTCCATTGTGATCTAATCAACGTTCTCTTGCTGATTGTGGAGTCCAATCACAGTTTTGAATCAATTTGAAGGAATTGGGTGAGCTTTTGGAGGTTCATTTTGAAGAGCTTTTGTGTGGAAGAACACATAGAGGTAAAATCCTATTCCCTCATTAAAACTAGGGTTTTCTTACATTAACACCTAGCCCTAGGTGTCCTGATTTTGTAGGATTAGGTTTCGTTCCATTTCGTATCCTGTACGTGTCCGTATCGGACACGTATCAGTGATAGCTATAGGTGTTTGACGAAATGCCTCAATGGACATTTCGTTCTGTTTTTGTGAAACTTTTTGATTGGAAAAATGTATTTTAGTGTAGCTTACACATTTTTATTGCTCTGAGCTTGTATCGAGTTCGTGTCGTGTCGATTTGACACTCGTGCACATGTGTTTGCACACGCGCGGCGCGGCCTGGGCGAGTCCCCTGCTACTCGAGTGCGAGTGCTCGCTGGACACGAAGTTTGGACTCGTGCCACTTGGCATAGACCAAGGGGCAATGACTGACAGTCTCCCCCTTGAGTTTCGAGTCCAATGGTTTCGTGTCGACACGCACGAGGCCTCGCTTTGGGATTATACTGACACTGTGCACTGGATTTTCCCTCACTGACACGGCTTGTTCAGTCTGACACGGCGACAAGAGGACACGATTCAGGGTGTGTCAGACCTAGGTCTACCCTAGGCGCACCCACTAACACGAGTACGTGTCCTAGTTCGTGTCGTGTCGTGTACACGACATGCGTGAACATGTACTCTTCACTGTGTCTGTTTTGTGCACTGTAAGTGTTTGTTTTGTGGTTGACACGCCGTGTCCGGCTTTCGGTGACATGAAAGGAAGTGTGGGGCTTGTACACATGGGATGTTTCCTTTACCAACCATTAGTATGTCATTTTAGTTTAATTTGATGATTAATTTCCATTTTCCCCAATTTTTCCTGATACGGGTTATTTACTGATTTTTCCAGTTTTTTGATATGACTTTTGACAGTCTTTTTGACCAATCTAAATGTTGTTAATTACATGTTTAAGTTCATAGTATGGTTCTCCTATTAGTTATCTGCATGTGTGTAAGTTTTGGGTTGAAATGATGGTGTTTGGATTTCAAAATGAGGGTGTTGAGGTTGGACTGTTTTTTTATTATGAAAACTGAGATTCATTTTGCTACAAACCTCAGATAGTGTAGGTTTTGTGAACTGAAATCCCTTCCTATTAATTGAGTTTGTTTTGATATTTTAAAATCTGAGTTTTTGGTTGGGAGCACTGTTTCAAGAAGTCTGACAACTGAATTTTGGAATTTCATGATGTCATGAACCCAAATTGTCACTCTCCGTTCCCAGAATGCGTATTCTAATACGTATATTGCTTGAAGGTATTTATTTAATATTTATCATGTATTATCCTGTATTTAAATTCCTATAACTTCATGTTAATTAATTATCTGCTCTTTAATTTTATGTTAATTAATTATCTGTATTTTATTTTCTGCACTTTATTTTCTGCAATTTTATTATCTGCTCTTTAATTTTCATGTTAATTAATTTCCTGTAATTTTATTTTTGTATTTAATTTCCTGCAATTAATTTTTTGCTTTTTATCTCTTTGCCTTGCTTTCGGGTTGGATGAGCCCCCTTACACCCGGCCCAATAGCTCCCACCTACCACCCCCTTTGCTATTTAAAGCCACATCTCCTTCTCTCTCATCATAACTCTCATTCTCACCATTACTTCTTCTTCTTCCTCTCATCACTCTCCACCCACCAGCAGTAGCAGTAGGCAAGTGCAATCTTGCTTCTCCTTCATCCATTTTTATGGATCATTACTCTTCCTTTCATGATCCTGAGAGAGTTTAGTGCTTGGCATTTTTGGTTTCTGTGGCTTTTTTCTCTAGATCTAAGTTTGTATATTTCGGCTGTTCATGGGTTTTGGTCCACCAACTTGGCGTGTATTTCTGGCACTGGAGCGAAGGCTCCATAGGACTTGGAGTTCGGGAGATGTTGCACGCACACGTTCTTACGTGCTCGCGTAAAACATCAGCCCAGTCACGCTCACGTTTTTACGTGTCTGCATGTATTTTCAGTCACGCACACGTCTCTACGTGTTTGCGTGTATTTTAGTCACGCTCACGTTATCACGTGTCTGCGTGTATTTTCAGTCACGAACACGTCTCTACGTGTTTGCGTGTATTTTCAGTCACGCACACGTTCTTACGTGTCTGCGTGTATTTTGAGTTACGCTCACGTTCTTACGTGTCAGCGTGTATTTTTAGTCACGCACACGTCTCTACGTGTTTGCGTGTATTTTAGTTACGCACACGTTATTACGTGTCTGCGTGTATTTTTAGTCACGCTCACGTTCTTACGTACGTGCGTGTATTTTCAGTCACGCTCACGTCTTGACGAGCGTGCGTGAATTTTCAGTCACGTACACATCTTGGCATGAGTGCGTAGATTTTTAGTCACGCACACGTCCTTGCATGTCAGCGTGAATTTTGAGTTACGCACCATCTTTGCATACGTGCGTGAATTTCTTATCACTTTTCCACGCTTACTTTTCACGCCCATTTTCTACGCACATTTTCCACGCTCACTCCTACTAGACTTGACTTGGCGTGACTTTTGGCCTTAAGCCTAGACTTGACTTGGCGTGACTTTTGGCCTTAGCATAGACTTGACTTGGCGTGACTTTCTAACCTGGGTGTTACTATTTGTTCTATAACCTTTTGGCATGAACTTGGTAAATCAGGATATGTTAATATTGATAATACAGATTGTTATGTGGAATGTGTCATGTGTCTTGATTGATCCATGTATACCCAGTAAGGCTGGAACTTAACTCTGAGGAGTTATAGACTCGACCCCATGTAATACTAATTGACTTTCATGCCTTGTCACCATTGATAATGATTGTGACATTGACTAATAATTGATCATGCGTTCCTAGTTGGAACTAAGAGACTGGCTAGTCGTCTTATTGAATTGAATGAATGAGACACGTTCATGTTAATGAACTATTGTAATCGACTGGCTGATCCCGAATATTGACATACATGCACATGCAGGCTTCAATCTATTTATTTATTTATTTATTTATTTATTTTACAAAAGAAGCATGTGTACTTTATGGTCAAGGCATGATTACTCCGTGGTTAGATTTGATTGTTGCATCACGCTATGTAAGACCTACAACATAGCCGCACGGGTATCGTTGTAGAGTTGCGCATATCGTACCCCGTACGAAAGTACTCATTTGAATGACCATGATCCACGGCATGGGATTTCACTCAACGTAGAGACTATTAAGTCAAATAAAATAATGATTGCATAGAGATAATGGATTCCCGAGTTCTTACATGGCAGCCCCCTTGGGACTAGTAGTGCCCGACGGGTCGGCTGGTTCCCACAGATACTGTAAATCTGTCACACGGGCAGGGAACGGTATCTGTATATTATTGTACATGCTATATTAACGGCGGGCGTCCCGCTGGGACTCGTCTAATTACATGATTGGCGCAATTGATTGAATGGATAGACTAGCCTTGCTCGCACATGGTAAGAACTGAGGAATCTTTATTGCATTATTCCAGGATAACTTGGAACTCACATTAGCAAGCCGTAGTAGTTGATTGGCCGTTCAAGATAATTTGTTTGTGTACTGCACTACTCTATTACCTAACTGGGATGATCAGAATGTCAGGACATGACGGGCCAACTTCTGTCCTTGTTTGGTTGGAAGGTTGGTTCGAAGTGTCGTGATGTGATGTAAATCCTAATGGAAACAGAGATCTATTATCATTATAATCTTTTACTTACTGGTTTAGTCCTTCATATCGTCCTTCCTTGTGGTACTTGCTATTAGAGGTCTAACCTCTCTGGTTTTGCATGGCCATATTTAGAGCCGGTCCCCGAGGATCCAGCTTACTTCCACCTCCAAGATGGTCATTACTAGAGGAATGATCGCAGGAGGACTCGAGTGGGTCCCTTACTTCACCGCTCGTTTTGCTACTTACTTTATACTTAGCCGTTTGGCACCGATATGTTAGTCAGATTGTCTTGTACTTACTTTTGCATAATTGTAATTAAGTCAGACTGCAGCTGATAACAATTGTGTACACTTGCTATATCATCTGGCTATGTTTTGTAAAGCCAGATCTCAAGAACATTTTGACTGAGCGTTTGGGACGCCTTACTGCTTTATCTTACATGTTCTCTATTTCTGTTTCCTTGTTCGAATGATTGAGACAATAGATGTGAAGTGACCATTGAAAGACTTTTATGTAGTATGCACCCCTCGTCTGGTTAGACAGCATTGATCGTATATTGTATTCATCTACCCGTAATACGTAGCTGGCTGAGTCATTCCCCGCTCTCCAGTATTCTGGTTCTGGGACGTGATAATGTTTTAGTGGTGGCCCATGCAGGTCTGATTTCAGACTTGTGGGGTGTTTTGATTTATAGGATGTCTCAATCACATGTGTTCCCCTTGATCTCATGATTCATTGTTCTCAACCCTTGCTTGACATTCCGGTATCCTTTGACTTCATTGATCCTTCATGTCCGGTTGTTTGATTATTCTCTTGTCCCTTTTCTTAGGGGCACTTCGTCCGCATCGGTCAGAGCTGGACAACAGCAGGGGCAACATGGACAACATGACTAAGTTGGTCAGCAATAAGGGCCAGTCTCACCTCAGGAGGCTACCCAGGAAGAAGTGATAGTAGAACCAGCAGCTGGATCGCAGTATCCGGATGTTCCACCACCACCAACAGTTCCACCTACTCCTGTGGAAGTGGACACACCAGCCCTTCTGGAGATCATAAGAGGAATGATGGCTACTCAGCAACATCAGATGTTGGCCCAACAACGCATGCACACTCAGCTACAAGAGCAGAATGTGTTGCTCAACCAAGGACTGCAGACGACTTTGGAAAGAGGAGTGAGGACTGATTCAGGAGCATCAGCCAGGTTTTGCAAGTACAACCTCCGCCGTTTCGAGGGCACAGAGGATGCCATCTCAGCAGATGCATGGCTTAAGGATATTGAGGCTATTCTGACAGCAGCTAAGGTACCGGCAGAAGAACGTGTGGATCTAGTGAAGTTGTTACTTCAGGATCTCGCACGTGATTGGTAGGAATCAGAGGAAGTGGGCATCAGATGTCCTGTGGCTTGGGACGATTTCACTGCAAGATTCAAGACCAAGTACTATGGAGTTGTGGCACGATTCGAGCTACAACAGAAGTTCATCAGCCTCAGGCAGGCCGGTAAGACTGTAGATGCTTATGCAGCGGAGTTCTGCAGATTGAGTAGGTTCGCCCCAGAGATGGTAGCAACAGAGAGCCAGAGGGCTATAAGGTTTCAGCAAGGGTTTTATTTTGAACTCTTGCAATTGATAGAGGGGCACAATTACCAAACTTTTGATGAAGTATTGACGGCAACTCGAAGGCATGAGATCACTATTCAGAGGCTTACGACCAGGACTGGGGGTCAGAAGAGATCCCACAGTCAGATTGAAGGAGGAGGGGGAGCAGCGCCCCGAACATCAGCACCATCCGCTGGCATTCGTATCCACGATATGGCGATACGAGGACCAGCACCACCCAGGCAGCAGCAACAGCAACAGAGGAAGAACCAGCAACCCCCGACGGGCTGCACTTATTGTGGAAAGATGGGATACACTAGAGATGTGTGTCGGACATTGAATGGACTGTGTCTGATATGTGAAAATCCAGACCATCGGGTTACCACATGTCCCATGAATTCGAGGTCAGGAGGACCAGGGCAACAGTTTCTTGCTCTGCCAGCACCAGGGGCAGGCCAGTATCGAGGGCCAGCGATGGCAGTAAGGCCATTGGCACAGCGTCCATTAGTACCGCATGCTCAGATGTTTCGGCAGCAGGGACCGCCGATGCAGCAGCAACATCAGCATAGACCACCCCAGCATCATCAAGGAAGGGGCCAGCAACAACATCAGGCTAGGCCGCAGCATGGAAACCAGCAAGGAGGTCGAGGGCAAGCATTCACTTTGTCCTTGGAAGAGGCATTGGCATCGGGAGATGTTGTGGCAGGTAACATTCTCGTCGCCTCATATCCGCAGTAGCATTGTTTGATTCGGGAGTATCCCATTCATTCATATCTGCACAATTTACGACACGACTAGGAGTGGAGTTCGAGGCATTGCCAGGGAGGTTGAATATACTCACTGGTAATGGGCTCGTAGGAGTTAGTAGAGTTATTTTAGCGTGTAGTGTTGTAGTTTGTGGGCATCTTTACCTGCCCGGGTGATAGAATTTCCTATTGGAAATTTTGATGTTATCTTAGGCATGGACTGGCTGAAAGACAGTCATACGACAATAGATTGTCGTAGAGGGAGTGTATCTTTTGATATTCCAGGCATGAAGAGGTTCACCTTAGTCAGATCTGGGACAACTCAGCATGAGCAGGGAGTAATAACGACAATGGAAGAAGTTCAGATTCCGAAGGTAGTTGAAGAATTTTTAGACGTATTTCCCGAAGAACTTCCAAGTCTACCACCAGTCAGAGATATTGAGTTCAGTATAGAATTGGCACCAGGAACTAAACCGATATCAGATCGAGTTTACAGAATGGCAGATTCAGAGCAGGCTAAGGTATAGCAGCACATAGAGAAACTGAAGGAGAAGAAGTTCATCCAAGCTAGCGTGTCACCATGGGCAGCACCAGTGATACTTGTGGGAAAGAAGGATGGGTCATCCAGATTGTGCATTGACTACAGGAAGCTTAACGCGGCAATAGTGAAGAACAAGTACCCATTACCCAGGATCGATGACTTATTTGATCAGTTGAGCAAAGCTAGAGTTTTCTCCAAGATAGATCTTCGTTCAGGGTACCATCAGGTGAGGGTTCGGAAGGAAGATATTCCCAAGACAACATTCAGGTCGAAGTATGGGCATTATGAGTTCTTAGTAATGCCGTTTGGTTTGACCAATGCTCCAGCAATATTCATAGATTTGATGAATCGTATCTTTATACCATACTTAGACCAGTTTGTCGTTGTGTTTCTCGACGACATTCTCGTATACTCTGCTAGTGAAGAGGAGCATGAAGACCACCTCAGGAAAGTGTTGCAGGTTCTGAGAGAGAACCAGTTGTATGCCAAGCTCAGTAAGTGTGAATTTTGGTCGGATCACATTTCATTTTTGGGTCATATCATATCAGGAGCTGGAGTAGCAGTAGATCCCAAGAAGATAGAAGCAGTAGAAAGTTGGCCAGTACCCAAGACCGTAGCAGATGTGCGGAGCTTCTTGGGATTGGCAGGATATTACAGAAGGTTTGTGTCAGACTTTGCAAGGCTTTCAGCACCCATGACCCGCTTGACCCGGAAGGATGTACCATTCGTTTGGTCGGCAGAATGTCAGGCATCATTTGAGACTTTGAAGCAGAAGTTGATATCAGCACATATTCTTACATTGCCAGTTGGACCCGGAGGTTTTACAGTATATTGTGATCAGGTAAAGGACTTGGATGTGTCCTTATGCAGCATGGGAAGGTGATAGCGTATGCATCTAGGCAGCTTCGGGACCACGAGAAGAATTATCCAACTCATGATTTGGAGTTAGCAGCAGTAGTGTTTGCTCTGAAGCTATGGAGGCATTACTTATATGGTGATCGAGTGGAAATGTACACAGACCATAAAAGTCTGAAGTACATCTTTACTCAGAAGGAACTAAACATGAGGCAGAGAAGATGGTTGGAGTTGATCAAGGATTATGACGTGGAGCTTCAGTATCATCCAGGCAAGGCTAATGTAGTAGCAGACGCTCTTAGCAGGAGAGGTGGCGCATTTATGTTAACAACACAGAGGCATATCTTAGAAGACCTTCAGGAGATGGGCATCGAAGTTATACTTCCCAGTGATGTAGGAGTTCTAACAAGTCTGCAAGTTCAATCCGACTTGGTAGGCAGGATCAAAGCAGCTCAGGCACAGGACCCAAGGATTCAGAAGCTTAGGGCAGAATGTGAGTCAGGACTCAGGAAGGAGATGAGAATTCATGAAGATGGTACACTTAGGTTTGGATCACGTCTATGTGTGCCTAGTGGAGATATCAGACAGAAGGTTATGGCAGAAGCTCACAGTTCTCAGTATTCTATTCACCCTGGAGGGACCAAGATGTACCAAGATATCAAGCAGCATTTCTGGTGGAACGGGATGAAGAGGGAGATAGCTAGATTTATTTTCCGTTGCTTGGTATGTCAGCAAGTAAAGGCAGAACAGCAGAGGCCAGCTAGGTTATTGCAACCGCTTCCTATTCCGGAATGGAAATGGGAGCATATTATAATGGACTTTGTGACCGGTTTACCTAGATCACCAAGTGGTAAGGACGCTATTTGGATAATAGTGGACAGACTTACGAAGGTAGCACATTTTCTTCCTTTCAGAGTAGGGCAATCTACAGAAAAGTTGGCGGAGTTATATATGCAACAGATGGTCAGGCAGCATGGAGTTTCTGTCAGTATTGTGTCGGATCGAGATACCCGCTTTACATCACATTTATGGAAGAGCTTACATCATAGTCTGGGTACCAAGTTAAGATTTAGCACGGCTTACCATCCGCAGACGGATGGGCAATCAGAAAGAACGATTCAGACTTTAGAAGACATGTTGCGAGCTTGCACTCTAGATTTTGGAGGGTCTTGGGAGAGTCACCTGTACTTGGTCGAGTTCTCATATAACAATATTTATCAAGCCAGTATCAAGATGGCGCCATTTGAAGCACTATATGGTAAGAAGTGCAGGTCGTCGCTTGTATGGGACGATATCGGGGAGAGAAAGATGTTAGGCCCGGAAATGATTGTCCAGACGGTTGAAGTGGTTAAGGGAATTAGAGAGCGACTTCGAGTTGCGCAGGATCGGCATCGTCATTGGGCGGACCAGCATCGTAGGCCGTTAGAGTTCTCTGTTGGGGACCACGTATTCTTACGGATCTCACCTACTCGTGGGGTCATTAGATTTGGCATTCGCGAGAAATTGAGTCCGTGGTACGTGGGCCCATTTGTTATCCTTGATCGGATAGGCGATGTTGCTTATCGTTTATCCCTCCCACCTTCGTTACGAGAGGTGTATGACATGTTTCATGTATCTCAATTACGTAGGTATGTATCAGACCCAAGCCATGTCCTCGATCACTCTGAGCTGGTTGTTGGTACCAACCTGTCTTACGAGGAACAACCTGTGTCCATTTTGGACCGAAGAGAGAAGATACTCAAGAACCGAATAATTAGTCTTGTCCGTGTTGCTTGGGGTCATCACTCCTTGGAAGAGTCAACCTGGGAACGTGAGGATGATATCCGATCACGGTATCCGCACCTATTTGACTCACAAGGTATCTCTTTCTGTATACCTTGATTGTCCTGATTCCTCATGCTTATCACCTTATGGGTAGGTTACTTGATATCGTAGATTGATGGATTTACATATATAGTACTTGCTTTTGACATGGTAATAATGATTGCTTGACTGAATTGCTTGTACTTAGATTGGTTTAGCCCCGATGCTCTATCTTGCTTGAATTTGAAATTCCGATGACATAATTTTTTTAAGGTGGGTAGAGATGTCACTCCCCGTTCCCAGAATGCGTATTCTAATACGTATATTGCTTGAATGTATTTATTTAATATTATTATGTATATCCCGTATTTAAATTCCTATAACTTCATGTTAATTAATTATCTGCTCTTTAATTTTTATGTTAATTAATTATCTGTATTTTATTTTCTGTACTTTATTTTCTGCAATTTTATTATCTGCTTTTTAATTTTCATGTTAATTAATTTTCTGTAATTTTATTTTCTGCATTTAATTTCCTGCAATTAATTTTCTGCTTTTTACCTCTTTGCCTTGCTTTCGGGTTGGATGAGCCCCCTTACACCCGGCCCAATAGCTCCCACCTACCACCCCCTTTGCTATTTAAAGCCATATCTCTTCTCTCTCCTCATAACTCTCATTCTCACCATTACTTCTTCTTCTTTCTCTCATCACTCTCCACCCACCAGCAGTAGCAGTAGGCAAGTGCAATCTTGCTTCTCCTTCATCCATTTTTATGGATCATTACTCTTTCTCTTATGATCCTGAGAGAGTTTAGTGCTTGGCATTTTTGGTTTCTGTGGCTTGTTTTCTCTTGATCTAAGTTTGTGTATTTCGGCTGTTCATGGGTTTTGGTCCACCAACTTGGCGTGTATTTCTGGCACTGGAGCGAAGGCTCCATAGGACTTGGAGTTCGGGAGATGTTGCACGCACACGTTCTTACGTGCTCGCGTAAAACATCAGCCCAGTCACGCTCACGTTTTACGTGTCTGCGTGTATTTTCAGTCACGCACACGTCTCTACGTGTTTGCGTGTATTTTAGTCACGCTCACGTTATCACGTGTCTGCGTGTATTTTCAGTCACGCACACGTCTCTACGTGTTTGCGTGTATTTTCTGTCACGCACACGTTCTTACGTGTCTGCGTGTATTTTGAGTCACGCTCACGTTCTTACGTGTCAGCGTGTATTTTTAGTCACGCACACGTCTCTACGTGTTTGCGTGTATTTTAGTCACGCACACGTTATTACGTGTCTGCGTGTATTTTTAGTCACGCTCACGTTCTTACGTACGTGCGTGTATTTTCAGTCACGCTCACGTCTTGACGAGGGTGCGTGAATTTTCAGTCACGCACACATCTTTGCATGAGTGCGTAGATTTTTAGTCACGCACACGTCCTTGCATGTCAGCGTGAATTTTGAGTTACGCACCATCTTTGCATGCGTGCGTGAATTCTTATCACTTTTCTACGCTTACTTTTCACGCCCATTTTTCACGCACATTTTCCACGCTCACTCCTACTAGACTTGACTTGGCGTGACTTTTGGCCTTAAGCCTAGACTTGACTTGGCGTGACTTTTGGCCTTAGCATAGACTTGACTTGGCATGACTTTCTAACCTGGGTGTTACTATTTGTTCTATAACTTATTCATTTAATGATGGCATGATAATTCTCTTATATCCTGACGCCTTTTGGCATGAACTTGATAAATCAGGATATGTTAATATTGATAATACAGATTGTTATGTGGAATGTGTCATGTGTCTTGATTGATCCATGGATACCCAGTAAGCCTGGAACTTAACTCTGAGGACTTATAGACTCGACCCCATGTAATACTAATTGACTTTCATGCCTTGTCACCATTGATAATGATTGTGACATTGACTAATAATTGATCATGCGTTCCTAGTTGGAACTAAGAGACTGGCTAGTCGTCTTATTGAATTGAATGAATGAGACACGTTCATGTTAATGAACTATTGTAATCGACTGGCTGATCCCGAATATTGACATACATGCAAATGCAGGCTTCAATCTATTTATTATTTATTTACTTATTTATTTATTTTACAAAAGAAGCATGTGTACTTTATGGTCAAGGCATGATTACTCCGTGGTTAGATTTGATTGTTGCATCACGCTATGTAAGACCTACAACATAGCCGCACGGGTATCGTTGTAGAGTTGCGCATATCGTACCCCGTACGAAAGTACTCATTTGAATGACCATGATCCACGACATGGATGGGATTTCACTCAACGTAGAGACTATTAAGTCAAATAAATAATGATTGCATAGAGATAATGGATTCCCGAGTTCTTACATGGCAGCCCCCTTGGGACTAGTAGTGCCCGACGGGTCGGCTGGTTCCACAGATACTGTAAATCTGTCACACGGACAGGGAACGTTATCTGCTTGTATTATTATACATGCTATATTAACGACGAGCGTCCCGCTGGGACTCGTCTAATTACATGATTGGCGCAATTGATTGACTGGATAGACTAGCCTTGCTCGCACATGGTAAGAACTGAGAAATCTTTATTGTATTATTCCAGGATAACTTAGAACTCACATTAGCAAGTCGTAGTAGTTGATTGGCCGTTCAAGATGATTTGTTTGTGTACTGCACTACTCTGTTACCTAACTGGGATGATCAGAATGTCAGGACATGACGGGCCAACTTCTGTCCTTGTTTGGTTGGGAGGTTGGTTCAAAGTGTCGTGATGTGATGTGAATCCTAGTGGAAAGCAGAGATCTATTATCATTATAATCTTTTACTTACTGGTTTAGTCCTTCATATCGTCCTTCCTTGTGGTACTTGCTATTAGAGGTCTAACCTCTCTGGTTTTGCATGGCCAGATTTAGAGCCGGTCCCCGAGGATCCAGCTTACTTCCACCTCCAAGATGGTCAATACTAGAGGAATGATCGCAGGAGGACTCGAGTGGGTCCCTTACTTCACCGTTTGTTTTGCTACTTACTTTATACTTAGCGTTTGGCACCGACATGTTAGTCGGATTGTCTTGTACTTACTTTTGCATAATTATAATTAAGTCAGACTGCAGCTGATAATAATTGTGTACACTTGCTATATCATCTGGCTATGTTTTGTAAAGCCAGATCTCAAGAACATTTTGACTGAGCGTTTGGGACGCCTTAGCTTTATCTTACATGTTCTCTATTTCTGTTTCCTTGTTCGAATGATTGAGACAATAGATGTGAAGTGACCATAGAAAGACTTTATGTAGTATGCACCCCCTCGTCAGGTTAGACAGCATTGATCTTATACGGTATTCATCTACCCGTAATGCGTAGCTGGCTGAGTCATTTCCCCGCTCTTCAGTATTCTGGTTCTGGGGCGTGACACAAA
Source organism: Iris pallida (assembly GCA_029216955.1). Classification (NCBI taxonomy): domain Eukaryota; kingdom Viridiplantae; phylum Streptophyta; class Magnoliopsida; order Asparagales; family Iridaceae; genus Iris; species Iris pallida. Next base: position 82,731 of record JANAVB010013362.1, read on the forward strand.
TCTAAGTTCATATAAAACCTGAGAATAAAACTGTTTCCTTCCCTTTCCTAACTATGAGCATTGACACTCACTGTCCAATTTTGGACTGAAATGGTTGCTGCACACTTTGCATCACTCATATCCATTGCATTGGTTTCACTCCCTTGCATTCATTTATATTACAACACACACTTGCCTTTACACCCTTAACTTATTGAATGTAGTATGTAGACTGTTTTGGTTTCCTTTCCTCTTGCTAACTAAAACTGCAAAAATCTAAGATTATGAACTGAGTTTTGAGCTAAAAACTGAGAACACACCCTATCTCCTTTACACCTATGCTCTTCACATACACATACACACACACTAGTTGGCACTTTGCATTCACATCACCCTTGCCACACTCTACTCTATTTCACTCACCTCTCACTTTCTTAACATGTACACTTCAATTTCACTAACACTTGGCCTATGGCACACACTCACAACTCATGCACACACACACATAGCCCTCTTATATATATATATATAATATATATTTATATATATATATATATATATATAATATATATATATATATATATATATATCTATATTATATATATATATATATAATGCCATGTTATATATAGCTAATGTGTAGTGATGCATGCCTATATATATATAGTTAGTTTCTTTTATGTATTGTTCTTGAATGCCTAGTATAGATAACTTGAATATTGGACAAGTGTGACTTATGAATGTGTTGCTGGCTTGATTTAGGCTTGGATAGCCTTGAAGTGGTGTGTACTAGCTAGTTTGACTTCTAGGGTTGACCAGAGTTGACCAAGAGTTGACTTTGGCCTAGATTGACCTAGATTCATGTAGAATGCATTGTAGTATTTATTTTACCATGGACTTGTTGTGACTTGTGCTGTTCTAAATAGGAGCCAGACACCACTCCTCGGACAGTACTTTCATATTGGACACTCAGAGATACCAGGCGAGTACGTTCTCTGATCATTTCATATCCTGCTTAGAATTATTTCCTGTATTAAATTACTTTACTTGTTGCTGTCACGTTGGTCACACGGATTGGTACTATATGGATCCCTTCTTGAGATGTTATCCTTAGGGAGCATCGGGTACTACATGTTCTGTGCGTTTCACTTACATGGCGTATCACTATGCTTTATTAGTTCTTTGATCACTTGTGATAGATATACTCTTATGATCACAGAGTCTCCTAGAATCCTTATCCCATTTACTGGGTATCCTAAAATCTCCTAGAATTCCATTTATGGGACATCCATGTATCACCCTTCGGGGACCTTTGCATGGAATCATAAATAACTGGTTGGATCCTTGTGTATTGATTGGGGGTACGGGGGAGTAGAAGTAGACATGTGAATAATATCCAAGTAGTATCTCATCAGAATCTTTCCATAGTGTCTCATCAGAATCTCCTATGCCATTTATATGTTATATTGTACTCTGACTCACTAGCCACTGTTAGTCTCTATTTATAGTAGATATTTCTATTACAGCTCTCTCTCTCTCTGTTTACATACTGTATTTTCTTTAGTACCTGTATCTTACTTTACTGCATGATATATTTTCTAACATGCTATGAACTGTTGAGATGTACTGTGCTCGCTCCTGTCCTGACTGGACCTGTTGAAAATATTACAAAGAACGAGGAGGAGGCCTGTGTGGATACCTTCTACGGGGCAGCCCTAGAGTCACTTCACGAGCTGGACTCTCAGGAGGACCCAGCTCTAGCTGAGGACATCACCCCATTGCCTAGACTAGCTTAGTTAGGTCTTATCTTATGTTATCTGAGATGTTTAGCTAGACTTTACTTTGTTCAGAGATATTGAGATTGTATATATTTCTTTCATATTCTGTAGTGAGTTTGTACTCTGGATATGCTGGGATGTTATCTTAGACTACTTTATCATCTGTATTCCTTGAATACTATGTCATATCGTGCTTTCTTCTTCTTAGTTGTTGATTGAGTTTATACTGCTATGTCACCCCATTCGGGGAGTATAAAATGCTTAGATATATTGCTAGATGTTGTTGACCTAGGAACAGCGTTCTACGCCGACACTACGACATAGGCTGGTCGTACCCACATCTCGTTGCCCTTACTCTAGTATGCGGGTCGTGACACGTTTTTAGTGGCGGCCCATGCAGGTCTAGACTAGAAGTG